>JAODAL010012612.1:0-94664 GCA_025379985.1 Phyllomedusa bahiana
AACATGCTCAATTTAAAACTGGACATGAAACTTGCCTTTTTACATGAGGGGGTTTTCTATCTTCTCACCCCCCTTTTTTTTCTCCTCTAAATATTGACCCGATTTTACTTTTTTGAACACATGTTTTGGGGGGCTCTTCAAACCCAAAGCAAGAAAGGGTCTAATTTAATTTTCTTATTTGAAGAAACATGTTTTTTTATTACCAGCACTTTCATTTTTCAACTGTACTTTTTGTATTTTCCCCAAGTCACCGAGGAAAATTTTTTTAAATTTCAGGCTTTTTTGGTTCCTGAAGGAAGATTTGCAGCAGCACTCAAAAACAGTGTTGGAAAAAAGGTTTTAAAAAAAAGCTAAGTAAAAACGAGTGCCCAAGTTTGCAGTAGCCCTTCTTCAAATTGTGTCTTTGGCTTAATGTTCAACTTAAGTTTTGGGGGACTTTAGATTTGGGGTTTAGAAAGGAGAAAAATGTACGTTTTTTATATTTGTATCGGTGTATCGCTTTTTTAACATCCCCCCAGTGTTCCATGAAAATGCTGCCATGCCATCCTGTGGAAACCTTAACAAGAAGTGGGTTCATTCCTTCTGTTAGATGTCCCAGAACCCCCTCCCCCTACATGCCCAGTTTTGACCTCCCCCAAATTTTGGTCAACAGAATGCCATTTCGCTAAATTTTGTTTAGCGTGGGAGGCGTAGCACCTCCCTTCCGGGGTCTCATCCCCCGCGAGCACTTCAGGGAAAGGGGCATCACTCTCTGGGTCACCCCTGCGCTGAACTGAAGCCTCTGGTCAAAGGGCTCGGGAAAAACCGAAGACACAGCAATTTTACGTTCAACTTAGGCGTTTCAGTGGTGCCAAAGTCCCAAAATAAGGGGGAAGTCTTTTTTCCCCAGACAGGGTTGCATTAGGGACCAGCCCCCCCCCATTTCCTTGGGGGCGCCATTTCTACACCCAACTTTTCCCTTTCCGAGGCCAGTTGCTCTCCTCATCTGCCCCCTGACCCTAGCAACCCGGGTTGGGCCCTCCCTTTGGGCCCATTTGACACACCCAATGTTTCTTCCAGAATTATTCACAGTGCTGCAGTTGACCCCCACCTTTTGAAAATCTTTTGCTGGGCACCAAGAACCCCACAACCACTCTACCCCTCTCACCATCAACCTTTTATATCCCTTCCTCATTTCGCCCTATTCTCACTTTGGCACCCCGGGATACTGCAAGGATTCTGATTTGCCTATTCTGTGGAGGCTCTGATCCTGTCGAACCCCTGTTTCCTCCCTGTCCTTTCCCCGAACCAAATTTTAACCAACCAAAGTTCGGCCCCCATTTTCCCTTTTCTCCTTCTCGGCAATAACCTGCTGAATCAATTACCGGCCCGATATGAATCCTATGCCATTTTCCTTTCCCTTTTTCCAAATACAGAAAACTTACTTGCAAATTTGGGAAAACTTATCAATTTCCCAAACATTAAAGCGGGGTTTCCCTTCGGGCCTAAATTTAAATCGCTATAAAAAAAAACCAAAATTTGAGGAAAACCTCTGTCTTTTTCATCCCGGGGGAAGAATTTTTTCGTCGCCTTCTTTTTTGGCAAAAAAAACGTTTGGCAAAATCTTTTGTCTGCCTTAATCCACTAAAGGGTTTTCTGGACTGTTAACAATTTTTCCATCGTATGACTTTTTTGTTTCGGGATAATGGATTTGACATTAACTCAAAAACCACAAAAATTTTTTTGCTATTCCTTTGTTAAAGGCTCCTTAAACCCTTCTTTGAATATTTTTGAAATACTCGTGCAAATAGGGGAATTCCGCGTCAACTTCGTCCTTGCCAAGGCCCAGGCTGCTCTTCTGGATCCAAGCATGCTTCTAAACAATCTACTGATACCATTTATAAAATTACCGCAACAAATCTATCCGGTTTTTTACTAATCCCTACCCCCTTTCATGGCCCCCCCGAAGGTAGTTTTGGACTTTTTCCGAAAATATGTTTTATTGCAAAGGACGGGACATGTTATAAAGATTGTAAACTAAAGCGGGGATAAGCCAACCGATTCATTAACCCCAAACGCAACCCCTACTTAGCAGGGGAAATCCTACCCCCCTGCCCCTTTAAATAAATGCTCATTTATAAAATTTTTGCAATGCTTCTTCAGTGTCCCTCGCAAAAATACCCCAATATCTATTTGCCTTCCCTTTCAGGGTACCCAACAAACATGAACAAGAACGCGGGCAAGGGGCCCCTGAACTCTCCCAATAAATTTAACACAAGCTCTACAAGTGCTTCAATTTTGGATTTTGGAAATTCTGAATTTTCAACCCCTAAATTTATTGGATACCTCCTTTTGGGAAATTTTATCTGTTCCCCACCAGACCCACCTCTGAGTCTTCTTCACACTTTGCTTCTATCAATGCGAATTTTCCCCCCAAAAACTCCAAGGGTGAGAAACTTTTGCTCTTGGGACACTGTTTCTAGGCACAAACACCTTACTGATGACCGCATAACAGCTTTTAATGTCTTTTCTCTCCCCTGCCTATTAAAACATCTACAGGAAATTTTCTAGTCCCCATCTCTTTCTGTTGCAGTGGATACCCAAAGCATCTACTTGATGCAAAACCCTTATGCCTCTTTCCAGGACATTTCTTCAAGCACAGACTCATTTGAGGGTGGGCCTGTTTCCCCTGAATCAAAAAAATTACCCGAACTTGCTCGGGGGTTACCGGACTACTCACAACCTTTCCCCTCTTTTTTTCTGACTCATGGCCATGCCTCTGTTGTTTTACAAAAAACATGGAGATCGTATGGAAAATGTAGGAACTACTCATGCAAGATAACCCGTCCACAAGCCCCCATTCCCCAAGCTGTTGTCGCTGCCAACTCCTTTGACAAGATTTAAAACATCATTTTGGGACTTTCCCCTTTACTATCTTGGCACCTCATGACCCAAAGGGATTGAAAACATCCCAGCAACCCGACTTAAAAGCGAAAACTCTTCGGGGGTACAAGCTCATTTCGATCCCGCAAAATTCACTTTTAAGGGAATCCCCCCCCTCAAATCCGCCCAAATGCTTCCTCTCTCAAGGGGGAAGATAAAGATCTAACTGTCACAAGATGGGGATCACACCGCAAAATGCCCTCCATGCTGCCTTGAACAAATGGGAAACTGAAATATCACATCTTCCTAATGTCTCTACATCCAAGCGGGGGATCCGATTATGTCTTCTTACAATGGGGTTCCCGATATGCAGAGAAAAAGGACATTCCAAACAGGATTTGCTTGGTTTACCTTGCGAGGAAAAACTGTGAAGGTGTTTCTTTACCTTCTGTGTCACCCAAATCGCCCGACCCAGGGGTGTATGAAAGCTTGCAACTTTCTGAAGGAAAACGCAACAAATTTTCACCCAACTCAGCCTCACTTACGAGTTAGCCCATGAAAATCGCCTTTAAAATGGGGCCCCGCGAGGTTTCCATCAGCTAGTAACGCCAATCAAGCCAATGAAGCCATTCAGGCCTTACTGAACGCCCCCTCCAGCTGCTGCCCCAGGGGGGCTTTCTTGAAGATCAGAGTGCATGGAAAGAAAGAAGAGGAACGAAATATATACACGCTAAAGGCTGTAGCTTTCCCCATAGTTCGAGAGAAAGCAGGGTTTGGCTGTAATTACCAAAACCAAGAAGAAAAAGAAGACGAAAAAAAAGAAAAATAAAAAGAAAGAAAGAAGGGAAAGAAGAGATGGGAACAGAACCAAAACAGGGCAACTGAACCCAGATGTTAATCTATGAAACAATTTCAAGCCCGAATAAACCCAAAGGAAAAGGGGATTGGGGGAAAAAGGATGGGGGTCAACCCAAAAATTTTGGTTCTGGAGAAAAGATATAAAAATTTGCTTACCCCCAAAAGCATTGTATACGCTGTATACAATGGACCTTATAGTACTTTTACATAAAAGAAAAAAACCCAATTTATCCTTCAATCAAAGGGTAACTTAGCACCCGAATTCCCCTTACAGCAAAAAAACTGTATCAAAAATGTGAAAAATGCATCGCTTCAAACCCGGAAGAATTTGTTCAAGCCCAAAAAGAACAACAAATTGAACCCTTGTACCTTTCCAACGGATCCAATCAAACCCCATTAAATTAACCCAAAGTGAGAATACATGTTTTCAGGATGGCCTTGGGCCCCCCCCAAAATGACCTGCCCGAGCTAACGGGAAAAAAATTTTCTGACTGAAAATTTGGGGGGCAGATTGGGTCCCAGAATTTGGTTGACCCAAGGGCCTGGCTTTTACAGCAGAAGGGAAAAAAAAAGACGTTTAAGGTAGTAGGGACTGCCTTTTTCCCTACCCCATAACTCCCGGCATTTTCCCGGGAAAATCCAAAAAATGAATCCACACTTAAAAAAAAAAAAAAAAAAACTTTAAGCTACAAGGAACACTTTCCCCCGGCCGAAATCCTACCCATCGCCCTGTACCAACAGAAACACCCCTAGGAGGGCCCCTGGTCTCAACCCTAAGAAATATTGTTCTCAGGGCCTAGGTTAGGGGGGTTCCATCCACATGTTGATTGCCCGGGAAAAAGATAGCCTTGTGAAATATGTCCTAAACTTGTAAACGTGTGTAATGAATTGAAATTTACCCATAACCCTGGTGACTTTGTATGGGTAAAAAAAGTTGAGAGAATTTTCGGAACCCAATTTGAAGAACCCTACCCATTCTTCTGGGGCCCAAAATCATGAACTGAATTAAGACCTTTTGGGTGCATGCCCACACCGCAAAAAACACTGGAGCCCCCAAGACATCATGAATCACTCTTTTTACCTTTATTTCATTTTTGTTGTTTGGGGATTGTAGAAAAAAAACAAAGGGGGAAAGACCCCGGGGGATGGCTTGGGTGAATTTTTAAGCCTTTTGGATCAAACAAAACAGGACTCGAACTAATAAAACCAAAATAATAAAACAAGGTGAAAAAAAATTTTAAATTAGTATTATTTTAACCAACAAGATTTGTAAACCCCACCCAAAAAAAAAAAAAATTCTACAAAACTAGTTTGAGCAATTAAAAACCAAATCAATTATGGCCTACTAAATTACGGCATTGGACAAATCTTAAAAGACCCTCAAAGGGGGATTGGAAAAAAATAAAGTGGAAAGGGTTTTTTTAGGGGGGACCGTTTTTTTGGGTTTTTAACCCCAGAATTTTACTTGTCCTTATTCTTATATTCCAGTAAAACCACGTTCCTAAATTATCCAGGTTTCCCCTTTGGGTTTTCAAAAATCCCTAAATTGTCACGCTAAGGACCCCTAAGGGGCACTGGCAGTTGTGGTCAAAACCATCCTCACCATCAAGGGTCTGTAAAAGGCCGGAGATCGTTAGTTACGCCCCCCTTTGGGGCAAGCCCGCGTAGAAGCGGGTTTTACACCCGCTTTTTTTCCACCTTCCTACAGCCCCTCCAAACACGGTGACCCCTTTTTTCTCGGAGCCCAGTTTAGGAATGGCAAAAAAAACAAAAATTTAATTTTTTTAGGGGGGGGCGTAGGTGTAGGATTGTTTGAAAACATTTCCCTTTCATACTGTTTATAACCATTTAATTTTAATCTAGAAACTGTAATATATTGTGCATAAACCTTCTTTTTTTTTATATTCCCTTGACCATTTTTTTTCAATAAAAACTGTCTTGTTTTGAGAGAGGCTAAGACATTACAGGACTCTTTAAAGGGTCACATTTACTTAAAAGCAAAAGCGATAAAGATGGGGCAGTAACATTCAAACAACAAACCCCCAACCCGACGTATTTCACTCAACCAATCCCATTTGAGGAAATTGGGGTTTTTTCTGAGACTATCAAATTTTTTCAAAACCCCACAGAAATGAAGGGGTGAATATACACCATTTATGAATATTTTTGATTTACTTATAAACTTCCTCCCCCAAAAGCAATTTAAACCAAAGCAAAAAAACATGCTATGACAAATACTTACGTATCAATTATATAAAAGTTTTTACTTCCGAAAATAAAGCAGAAATTTGCTCTACAGACAACTGTGTGGATGGGGATTTTTGGGGTCCCAGCGTTTACAGCAAAAATTTTCCCTAAAATTTGGGAAAAGAATAGCAACTGGGCAGGAATGGATTAAAAAGGGAAAAACCTACCTTACAAAAACTATTAAGCACCATTGGGGAAATACATACCTTATTTGGTAATAAAAAGAATTAGAAACAGAAAAACCCATGTGGATCAACAGAATGTAAAGGGGCAAAAATAACAAAAAGAAAGTGTTTCAGCTGCTGAAACAGGAGGGCAGTGAAGAGGCACTAAAAAACTATAAGGAAAAAATTAAATATGTAAAATAATGATAAAAACAGCAAAGCTGTAGACAGAAAGGCATATTGCCAAAGAGAGTAAAACTAATCACAAAATATTTTTTAACTATATAAATAGTGAAAAGATTAAAACAGAAAATGTTGGCCCTTTGAAATGTAGTGAGGTAATTATTGTGGAGGGCGATGAGAAGAAAGCAAACCTATTAGGCCATGTTCACACGGCTTATTCTGGGACATAATTCGGTCCTTAATTACGCGCCGAAGTGCGCCAATTACGGGCTGAATACGTCCCAGTAACTACGGTAATGCACAGTTCTCATAGAGAACAATGCATTACGTCTCCTCTCCCTGCTCGGCGAATACGCCGAGGGGGGAGATAATTGACATGTCACTTTCTAGCGGCGTATACGCGCCGCTAGCAATGACTGTCTATGGGCCAGTGAAGTGCCGGCCCCCCGCTCGCTCCCCCGCTCCGCCCACCCGGCGAAATGGCGGGGCGTCATTACGCCCCGCAGTTAAGCTGTGTGAACATAGCCTTAAACGACTTTTTCTCCACTGTATTTACCGAGGAAGATGACCTTCCTATTGATGAGCAGAGGGATGAGGTAAACTCCACCTTAAATGTTTCTTGTCTAACCCAGGAAGAAGTGCAGCTCCGTCTTAAGAAGATTAAAATAGACAAATCACCAGGTCCTGATGGTATACACCCCCGTGTCCTAAGGGAGTTAAGTAATGTCATAGATAGGCCCCTATTCTTAATATTTATGGACTGTATAATAACAGGGTATGTCCCAAAGGATTGGCGCATAGCAAATGTAGTGCTGATATTCAAAAAAGGGTCAAAAAGTTATCCTGAAAACTATAGGCCGGTAAGCCTAACCTCTGTTGTGGGTAAAATGTTTGAAGGTTTTCTAAGAGATGCTATCCTGGAGTATCTCACTGAAAATAAATGTATAACTCCATTCCAGCATGGGTTTATGAAGGATTGGTCCTGTCAAACTAATCTCCTCCGCTTCTATGAAGTTAGTTCTAGAGGCATTGGACGTTATATACCTAGATTTTTCTGAAGCATTTGATACTGTGGCAAATAAAAGGTTGGTAAGCAAAAGATTTCTTCAAGACGCACTGAAGCAGTTTAAAATAAACTTTACTTTATACTCCACATATATAGGCAAGTGAACAACGTATCAACAATGTGAAAATTTTTTTTAAAAACCTGGTGCCGTATAGGTTGCACAAAGGCATATGTCCAATATTTCTTTTGGAGTCCCAATCTTTCTGTGCGAACTCTTATCAGAGCGGATAGTCGCAGATGTACGTGATGCGACGTTTCGGAAGATTCTCTTCCTTTTTCAAGCAAAGGAAAAAGGAAGAGAATCTTCCGAAACGTCGCATCACGTACATCTGCGACTATCCGCTCTGATAGGAGTTCGCACAGAAAGATTGGGACTCCAAAAGAAATATTGGACATATGCCTTTGTGCAACCTATACGGCACCAGGGTTTTTAAAAAAAAATTTCACATTGTTTGATACGTTGTTCACTTGCCTATAATGTGGAGTATAAAGTTAAACTTTATTTTAAACTGCTTCAGTGCGTCTTGAAGAAATCTTTTGCTTATGGACTGATATATGGGTGGCAGGAAAGATTCCCTATACCAAGACGCCAAACCGGTGACCGTTGAAAGTACATATAGCAGCGCTTAATTGTTAAATAAAAGGTTGGTAAATAAAATGAGAATGCTTGGACTGGGGGAAAATGTTTGCAAGTGGGTAATTAATTGGCTCAGTGACAGAAAACAAAGGGTGGTGATTAATGGTACATACTAAGGATCCCTGTTACTAGTGGGGTACCACAGGGTTCAGTATTGGGCCCTATTCTCTTTAATATTTTCATAACTGATCTTACACATGGATTGCACAGTAAAAATATCGATCTTTGCAGATGATACTAAGCTCTGTTAAGTAATCAACACAATAGAGGATAATATTTTATCACAAAGGGATCTAGATAAGTTGGAGGCCTGGACAGAGAAATGGCAGATTAGGTTTAACACAGATAAAGGCAAGGTTATGCAAATGGGGAGGAAAAATCCTTTCCATGATAACATATTAAACGTGAAAACGCTGGGGAAAAAGTGACATGGAGAAGGATTTGGGAATCCTAGTGGACAGTAAACTTAATTGTAGCAGGCAGTGACAGGCAGCAGCTGCCAAGGCAAATAGGATTATGGGGTGTATTAAAAGGGGCATAGATGCACATGATGAGAACATTATTCTCCCATTATACAAGTCACTGGGCAGACCACACATGGAATATTGTGTACAGTTTTGGGCACCAGTTCACAGGAAAGACATTGTACAGCTTTAACAGGTACAAAGACGGGCAACAAAAATAATAAAAGGACTGGGTGGACAGCAATACCCAGAAAGATTAGTAAGAATAGGGCTATTTAGTTTAGAAAAGACTGCTTCGGGGGACATAATAAATATGTATAAATATATTAAAGGTCAATATAGAGATCTCTATCAAGATCTATTTATACCCAGGTTTCTACATACACATAGAAAGGAATTCTTTACGTTTAGAGCAGTGAGACTGTGGAACTCTTTGCCAGAGGAACTTATCATGGTAAATTCAATAAAAGTTCAAAAAGAGTTTGGATGCATTTCTAGAGTGTAATAAAATAACAAGTTATAGTGACTAGGATTCTGGAGAAGGGTCGTTGATCCAGGATTTATTCTGATTGCCAGATTGGAGTAGGGAAGGAATTTTTTTCCCTAAAATGAGGACAATTGACTTCTACCTCATGGGGTTTTTTGCCTTCCTCTGGATCAACACTTTAGCACAATAGGCTGAACTGGATGGACGTCTGTCTTTTTTTTCGGCATTACAACCTATGTAACTATGCTTATATTGGGACCCCCAATTTATATATTTCTATTTCTTTTTCTTTTCTGAAGCAAAAGAAAAGAAAAAGAACGGCAACAAAATGCCATGTCATAAAACATCAAAAGCAGAAATAGCAATGTCATTAATATATTTCTATTTCTATACTTTTTTTGTGCTGACCTCCCATTCCTCCTTCCTGCTTGATTTATAGGTTTTATACCTCTATAAAATTCTCGTGGTTGCCCTTATGCAGAAGATGTACAAAACAAATGTTGTTATATCTGATATTAATGCCTGTATCAGCAGCACTCTATAAAAGCCCCCCCCCCCCCAAAAAAAAACAAAAAAAAAAAGTCAAAGGGAATATAGGAATTTTTTCAAAATACACTTCTGCTACTTTAGAACATTTGAGGTTCTGAGCATACTTTTTTGATCAAAACTGTAATTGCCCATCTACCGTGACAAGATGACCTCAGTACAGATGGGAACGTCAGCACACACCTATACAAATTTCTTTCGAATTGTTTTGGATGTGCTAACCAATCTTTATTTTTTGATTGTTTGCATAGTGACGTCACAGGCAGCCAAGAAGCCTTTGTTAGGCCTCTGGTTTGCTAGAGAAGCCATCGGCAGCCACGAATATATTGTGGCTATGCCGATGGAGACAGAGGGAGCTCCCTCCATGTTTTTCCCTTAGCTGCCGAGATTGATCATGGGCCAGCTTTAATATACAGCTGGTTCCATGCTACAATCGTGCGGGTCCCGCTTGTGAGCCCACATGATGTCTAGGACATTCCTGTACGTCCATTTGCGGGAAGTCTCTTCCAGCTAGGATGTACAGGTTCCTTCAATGTCGGGAAGGGGTTAATATTTTATTCCTTGGAAATGTTAGAGATGTTTATTTGTAAATTTTGAGTTGTTGGCTTACTATTCTCCCTCTAATCCCATAAGGTAGGTTCACATGGCTGATTTTCAACACTGGATTCAACATGAAATCCATGATGTTTGATGTGGATTTGATGCTGATTTTAGAGGCAGATTTTCAGCCTTCTATGTACTATAATATGAGGTGCAAATTCAGCACAGAATCCACCTCAAGAACTGACATATCAATTATTTTGCAGCTATGAATATTTTAAGTGCTGAAAATAAATCCACACTTATTTTTTTCAGTGTTGTGTTCACAACAACAAGGATTTTACATAGGAAATAATGAGAAAAGGATTGCAGTCAGATTGGATGCTGATTCTGAGGTAGATTCCAGGCTGAATCCGCATCAGAATCGGCATCCAAATCAGCCATTTGAACATATGCTTATACTATGTACAAATTTTCACAGCTACACAGATTTTTGATTAGAAACAATGTGAGGCGGATTGCAATCAGATTTGAATGCTGATTCAGTGATGAATATGCACCAGAATCAGTGTCCAAATCAGCTGGGTTAACATACTTTTAAGCTACGTTCACACGGCTTAAATTGGGGCGCATTTCGCAGCGTACTGTGCTCTAATACGAGCGAAATGCGGTCCAGTCATTACGGTAATCCATAGTTTCTCATAGAGAACATGGATTACGCCTCCCCTCCTCGGCGTACCAAAAAGACGTGCCGGGGGGATAAGTGACATGTCATTTAATCAGCGGCGCTACCCCCGTTGCCGGGCGAGCAACGACTCTAGTGGGGCCGGCGACTGCCGGCCCCCCACCCCGCAAGCGCGGTAGTAACACGCCGTCATTCGCAAGTCCCGAACACTCCCGGCTAATTGCTGGGCCGTACTGTACACCCTGATTAGCCGTGTTGAACTTAGTCCTAAACAGCATGTCACAACAGGCAAAAAGGCAAAAACTGATTGGATTAAAGTGAAGTTGAGGTGAAATTTCAGGATAATTTTTTTTTGCAGATTTTCAATTTCAATACATTTTTTACTGAAGCACAGTAAATATTAACAGAGTAATGCAAATCAATTTTGATTCCCCGATTCTGCCGTTTTAAGAAATATCCCAATATTCCCCAGTTGACAACTGACCCTCAATCACAAGCGTAGGAATTGCACCCTAAAACTTAATAACCACCTCCAAGGCTATGTTCACATGGCTTAAACCGGGCCGCATTTTGCCACGTATTTCGCGGCATACTGCACTCAAATACGAGCGAAATGCGACCCAGTCATTACGGTAATCCACAGTTTTCATAGAGAACTATGGATTACGCCCCCCCCCCCCCCTCACTCTCCCCGCTCGGGAACAATAACACAATTGAGCGGGGAGATAAGTGACATGTCAATTACTAGCGGCGAATACGCACCGCTAGTACGGAATGTCTATGGGGCCAGTGGGTTGCCAGCAACCCCGCCCTGCGGGAGCTCGTACTTACGCCCCGCAATTATGCAGTGTGAACTTAGCCTAAGAAGACCTAATTTTGGAAACTGCAGCCTCTAAGGAATATATATAGGGGTTTACTGAGTAGATTAACCCCACAGGTGTTCCACAGATTTTTAAGCATTGAGCCATGAAAATAAAACAATAAATTTTTTCCTAATTATATACAATTTTAGTTCAAAATATTTTATTTTCACTAGGAATGTTGGGAAAAAAGCAACACAAACTATGTCACATAATTTCTTCCAAGTACGGCAATATACTATATTTTTGTTAACTGCTTTCTGTGTGCATAGCAGGGAATACAAGAGAAGCATTATTTGGCTTTTAGAACATAGATTTTGGTGGTTGTCGAGTCGCATTTGCAAGGCATTAGTACAGATGAAACCTGCCACAAATTACCCCAATGAGCCAACAATAACCCTCAGGGAATTTATCTAAGGTTGTAGTGTACATTTTGGTACCACATGTGTTAAATAGATTTTTTTTAGAAGTGGACCATGAAAGTAAACCCCCCCCCCCCAAAAAAAAAAACGCTATTCCGCAATCGTTTTTTAGGTTTAAATTTTACAATGATTGCCTTGCCATATAAATGACATAATAATTTTACTATGTGGGCCGGTACAATAACAAATACTAAATTTATCTAGTTTTTCATGTTTTATAACAATAAGAAATTGCTTTCCTACTTCTTTTCTTCCAAAAAAATTGCGTTTTTGATGACACGCCGATATTCTAAGCGCAAACTAACTTTTTTATTTTTTCTATGATGACATACGCGCAGGCACTTTGGGGAAAATAAGTATTTTATATACGATTTTGCAAGTTTTCCCACCTATCAAAGAATGGGAGAGGATTTGCGTCATTTTTATTGAGTAGGTCACACTGTCAACTGTAGAGGGCAGAATCTAAAAAAAAAAATCCAGAAAATCACATTCTGTGATTGCTAAATAATACATTTCCATTTCATTGCATTTTATTTCCAGTATTTGATACAATAGAAAAACAGAAGTTAATGTTTGAAACAAAAAACAAACCTGTAGTTCTTCAACAAGTTTGCACACACTGCAGCAGGGATTTTGGCCCACTCCTCCATATAGATCTTTCAGGTCTGTTGCTGGGCTACATTGAGTCTCAGCTCCTTTCAAAGGTTTTCAATTGGGTTCAGGTATGGAGACTGGCTAGGCCACCTCAGGATCTTGAAATGCTTGTTAGAGACACTCCTTAGTTGCCCTGACTGTGTGTTTCGGGTCATGTTGGAGGACCCAGTCATGACCCATCTTTAATGTTCTTACTGAGGGAAGGAGGTTGTTGGCCAAAATCTTGCGATATATGGCACCATTCGTTCTCCCTTCAATACGGTGGCATTCTCTGTCCCACCTCTTTTGCATAAAACACCTACCCAAAGTATGATGTGTCGACCACTCATGCTCAATGTTTGTTTTTTTTGTTTTTTAGTCTTGGGGCGGTGTTTTTCGGATTTGTTTTCTCATCCTTTTTCCTCCTCCAAACACAGCATGGAGTTGATCTTACCAAAAACTAGTTCTATTTGGTCTCAATCTGAACCACATGACCTTCTCCCATGCCTCATCTTAGATTCATCCAGATGTATGTCATTGGCGAACTTCAAACAGCCCTGGCATGTGCTCTGCACTCTGAGCAGATGAGACCTTGCACTGCCCTGTCAGGATATTTAATCCATGATGCGTCGGTATTGTAGAATTACACTAATGGAAATCTTGTGACAGACTGTTCAATTCAGGTCATTGACCAGGTCCTCCCTAGTAGTTATGGGTTGATTCCTGACCTTTCTCGGAATCATCCTTACCCCACAATGAGAAATCTTTCATGGAGCCCCGAGTACGCTGAGGTCTCGATTGTACAGCCTCTGTGTTCTTCCTTTTTCTAATAATTGCTCCAACAGTTGTTTGCCTTCTCACACTCAAGATGCCTGCTTGTTGTCCTTCTGTAAGCCTTGTGTATGTCTACAATTTTGTTCCTGGTGTCCTTAATAGACATCTCTTTGGTCTTGGACCCATGGTGAATGAGTGTGAATTGTGTGTACTGGTGGTCTTTATGGTAGGTAACAAGTTCATCAACAGTGCAATTAATACAGGGTAAATAATGCAGAGTACAGGAGGGCCTTCTTACTTAGTCTGCCTATCATTTCCCCCTTCTTCTACACACGTCTCCTAAAACTAAAGTGGAGAAAACAGAACTCTCATCTCTTTCCACCGTCCAACTCTACTCCCTGCCCCTGATCTCTCTCTCTTTATAGTCAACGGCTTTCTCACACTTTGATCACCGTCCCACAATCCGCTGTCTTGGAGTAATCCTAGACTCTGCTTATCTTTCCAAACCACACTCCAAACCCTCACCTCTGCCTGCCTCCTCCACCTGAAAAATCCTCTCATCCCCTCATCCTCGGCTATGACACTACAAAAATGCTGTCCATGCCCTGTCAGTCTCCCGCCTATACTACTGCAACATACCATCTCAGTGGCCTCCCAGTAGCACCCCCCTCGCTCCCCCCTCCAATCCATACCTGTGAAAACTCTGCTGCCCGTCTTATCCACCTCCCTCCTCGCTACTCGTTGACAGAACTAATGTAACGTAAGGAGTAATATGAAGGGGCCTCTTCCTCTCCCCAGCTGTGCTCTAATCCCTTCACTGTCTTCCTCGATATGCAAGCGAATTCATTTCACGCTACTTAACCATCACCTACAATGCATCTCCAAGACCTCTCCCCACCATACATCTCTGCCCTAATTTCCAAATATCTCCCCCCACGAACTCTCCTCATTCCTCACCGGATCCTTCTCTCAGCCTCCTCCTTATCAGCTCCTCACAACAAATCCAGATCCAAGAACTTCACTCCGTGCTTCACCCACACTCTGGAACTCACTGCCTCCACACATCATACTCTCCCTCCCAATTTCACCAGCTTCAAAGCAACCCTGAAAACCCATTCTTCAGCTTGCGCGACGATAACCTTCACTAACTTGTCACTACTTCGCTTTCACAGACATGTCTGCCCCTCACCCCTAGTCTCTTTCCCACCTCCATGTAGATTGTAAGCCCTCACGGTTTAGGTCCTCTCTCCCTCTGTCGTGCCATTGTCATTATCCCTTTATCACTGTACTGCCCGTTTGACCTTGTAATGTATGTAACGCCCCTCGTATGTACAGCGACCTGGAAATCAATGGCGCTTTAAAATAAATAATAATAATAATAATAATAATAATAATAATAAAAAGAAAAACTACCAGGTCTGTGAGAGACAGAATTCTTGCTGGTTGATAGGTTATTCGAATACTTATTTCATGCAATAAAATGGCAATTAATTATTTAAAAATCCTACAATGTGATTGTTCTGGATTTTTTTATTATTCAATTCTGTCTCTCACACTTGCCCAGTGTATCTACACTAAAAATTACAGACCTTACCATTCTTTGTAGGAGGGAAAACTTCCAAAATTGCCAGTGTATCAAATGCTTATTTCCCCACTGTAGATATTCTAAGAAAGCCAAAACCTTGCTTTCACTTTCTTAAATACTTAGGTTTGTGATTGACAGACAGCACTGTAGTTATTCATTAATAAAATGAACTCTCCTACGTCCAACTTGACTACTACTGTGCACAGTGTATTGGTCTGGTACACCGCTTTGGTCAATAACATTAAGGTGCTATTAGTCACTATGTGGTGATAATGTGTCAGTAGTTTTTGGCCCTTGTTCATTTATTAACCTGCATACAATAGCAAAGTCATACCCAGTGATAAAACTCTACAGTGTAACTCACCGATAAAACACACAGGATCGCAAATAACAGCACAATTACTTGTTCTCTTCACATTCACTTCCCAAAAAATTCATGTTGACAGGAGGGCCTTGAAATCTCTGACTGTGGCCCAGGTCTACCCTGCTGTTGTGTCCGGCACACAAAGTATGCATGATTGGCAAGAGTAGTCCAACTGTATGGTAGAAGGCTGCATGCACCGCAGCAAAAACACCTCTCTCCCATAACTGCCCCCACACAATAAGGGCTTGTTCACATGGAGTTTTGACTCCGTATTAACATCTGCTTTGTAGATGCGTCTCGGGGATCGTCAGGATGGACCCAGAGACGCATCTAACAATTAGCAGTGAGATTATCACTGCGGGCTAGGAGGAAGACGCAGCGGCATTCACATGAGTGATCGCCGCTGCGTGTTTGTACTGCGCCTGTCGGGTCCGCTTTACGGACCCGATCAAAGAATTGACATGCAATTCTTTGATCGCATCCGCAAGACGGACCCGACAGGCGCAGGGCAAACACGCAGCGGCGATCTCTCATGTGAACGCCGCTGCGTGTTACTCGTTGCCGGCAGTGATAAACTCACTGCTAATTGTTAGATGCCGGATCCATCCCCGAGACGCATCTACAAAGCGGATGTTAATATGGAGTCCAAACTCCGTGTGAACAAGCCCTAAGCATTCGTATATGTACGTCAACACTAACTGCTATTGTCAGCTTACAATACTAGAAAGCAGAGCCTTAACTGCGTCAATATCAACAGGTAAAATGGCGCCACTACAGGCCACGCCCACCGCTTTCTAGAGCTTTCAACTATAGCGTCTTCTTCTACGCAGCCATTTTTATGGAGACCGACGCCCAACGCGCCCCGTCTGTCCTCTTGTCAGTAGCCGCCGGCATCCTCACAATGTGCGCCGTAATCAGCACAGCAGGGAGGTGAGCGTATCTCAGTAGAGAGAGCCCGCCTCTCGGCTGTACGGGAAGTCTTCCGGCTGATGACGTTGTCGGGTCAAGGGTTGATCGCAGATTCTGGGAGCGTCATGGATACACAGGGGGTCCCCGGGGATGCGTGCAAGGTATTGCGGCCTGTGAAGGGAGTTCTGTTCGGAGGGGAGGCAGTCCGTGAACATTTCCACTGCGTCGGTCCCCAGCTGCTGTGCGGAGTCCTGGTCTCTGTTACCTGTCCGGCTCTCATAGACTTTGAACTTGTCTCTAACAGTGCTGCCTGGGATATTATTCTACATGGGTGAGATAGGTACACGGCACAGTAGGTGCATTCTGCTGCTGAACACACGTCCTACTGACAATAAGGGAAGTGTTTCAGAAGGGAACAGAAGAGGCTTTACTGCTTGAATGCTCTGCCCATCTAGATAGGACATGCAGGCTCCATGTGCATCGTATGCCAGAATCACATTATCCACCTGCAGCACACCCTGATGCATACAGACCCTCAGCCCTCGCTCCAAGGGCTGCATTGTCTTACATAACCGCTTTTAGTGGCCGCGGAACAGTGTCAATTTCTGGTTCTTTTTTTATTATTAATTAGATTTACTATGAGCTGTAGTGTATATAAACTGCATTGATGTAATGTATTTGTGGATTTTATACAGTTTTATTACTTTTTTTTGTGCTGTTAGTGATTACGTTCAGGTAGTTTTTTCTTCTTTCATGGCTTTTCCTGGCAGTGGGACGTCACCTGTGGCGCCGCATGGCATCTCTCTACGGGGAGCGTCGGCCTCCCGGCGATTACTGTCCCACTCTGCAAGACCATTTGAAAATGGTTTGGTAGAGTCAGCAGCTGCACAATAACTGTGCAGCCGATCCTACAAGGCGAAGGCAGGGACAATTCACTACTGTCTTTTCTTCCCAATTGGAGAGAGAGTGCTGTATATACACATCCGTGTCACAGGGGGTGGGATGCAAGCCTTGCATCCCACCCCCCTCTGACTCTTGGTCTCCTAGGGCAGAAGCCTAGGCTTCCAGCCCAGGATATCCCGGGAGCGGTATGCAGGCATGATGACGTCACGCCGCTTACATCGGAGCTAGCGAAACAGCAGGGGAACATGGAGAGGTGACTATCTTTTATTTTCTCTCTTACGCTTTACACCTGGCTGTCTACCTACAGTGGGGAATATACCTACCTGCAGGGGGCATTTATCTACCTACAAGAGGCAAATGCCTACCTACAGGGACCCTATACCTTCATGAAGGTGGCATATAGGGTCCTATACTTACCTAGAAGGGGCATAATCCAACCTACAGAAGGAATATACATACAGGGGGAATATACTGACCTAGATGGGGTATATAGGGCCCTCTTCCTACCTACAGGGGGCATATAGGACCCGATATCTACCTACAGGGGGCTTGTATATCTACCTACCTACTAGGGTCTTATATATACAGTGAAGGAAATAATTATTTGATCCCTTGCTGATTGTGTAAGTTTGTCTACTGACAAAGACATTAACAGTCTATAAATTTAAGCGTAGGTTAATTTAATCAATGAGAGACAGAATATACAAAATAAAATCCAGAAAATCACATTGTATAAATTATATAAATTTATTTGCATTTTGCAGTGAGAAATAAGAATTAGATAACTCTGGCAAACAGGACTTAATACTTAGTGGCAAAACAGTTGTTGGCAAGCACAGCAGTCAGACATTTTTTGTAGTTGATGATGAGGTTTGCGCGCATGTCAGGAGGAATTTTTGTCCACTCCTCTTTGTATATCATTTCTAAATCATTAAGATTTTGAGGCTGTCGCTTGGCAACTTGGAGTTTCAACTCCCTCCATAATTTTTCTATGGGATTAAGGTCTGGAAACTATTGGGCCATCCAGACCTTAATGTCTTCTTTTTGAGCCACTCCTTTGTTGCCTTGGCTTATGTTTTGGGTCCTTGTTTGCTGAAAACCCAGCAATCCCATTTTTAAGCCCGGCAGAGGGAAGGGAGGTTGTTACTGAGGTTTTTACTTTACAGGCCCCTTCCATTCTCCCTTTGATTTGGTGAAGTATCCGTACCCTTAGCAAGAAACACCCCCAAAACAAAATTTTTCCCCTCCTTTCTTGACAGTGGGGAAGTGTTTTTTGGGGTCGACAGCATTTTTCTTCCTCCAAATATGGCAAAGGGGGTTAATGCCAAAGAGCTCAATTTTTGTCTCATCTGACCACAGCACCCTTCTAACATTCCGAATCACCAGGTGTTTTATTGGGAAACTTCAACGGCTGCACATTCCTTTTTGAGCAGGGGACCCTTTTGGGGACCGCAGGGGTTTTTAAAAAATTTGGGGTAAAATAAACCAATGGTTTTTTTGGTGACTGTGATCCCAGCTGCCTTTAGATCTTAACAAGTTCCCCCCCGGGTTTGTTTTAGGGTGATCCTCCCCCTTTCCCCAGATCAAGGATACCCCACAAGGTGAGATTTTACATGGGGCCCAACGTCAGTCATTTTGTATTTCTTTCCCTTTTCTTTTCTATTTCCCAACAGTTGTTTCCTTCTCACCAGAGTCTACTTATGGTTTTGTACCCATTCCAGTTTGTCAGGTCTATATCTTTTTCCCCGACATCCTTAGAAAGCTCTTTGGGCTGGCCCATTTTTTTGAGGGTTTGAGTCGACTAATTGAGTCCCTGACTGAGTCTTTTATAAAGGTTTTATTTAATCAGCTTCTTTTAAAAAAGTTGTTATTAATAGCTTTCAACCTCTTTGTGAAAGGGGGGAAGGGGCGGTAGTTTCTGTCTCTTTTCCCCCCTCTTTTTTTCCGGCCAACATATCCGCCCAAAAATACATACACAAAAAGGGGGGGGTTGATGGCCCAAATTAAAACCGGGGGGTTTTTTTCCCCCCCTAGGGGCCCAAATTTTGCTAATAACGGGGGATCCCCAAAGGCCTATACCCCCGCCCTTAACTTACAAAATCTCCAAAATCAAAAACAAACAAAAACCCTCACCAAACAAGGGGCAAAGGGGTTTCAAATTTATTAATGGTTCCCTAGGGAAAAACAAACATTAATTCAGAAGCTCCTGTTTTATGTTTTTATTTCGCTCCACAGACAATCATGATTATATAACAAAATCACCTTTTCACTCTATCTGTGTAGATAGCCCCGAGGAAGGGGGGCAAAACACTTTTGGGGGCATTTCAAAATCATAGACTTTGTAATGAACATATATTGCAAAGCTGCTTGTTTATTAAAGATCTTTTAATTAAAACCCAATCATTGTAGCGAGACAACCCCTTTAATGCAGATAATAGAGTTAATTAGGAGCGTCTGACTGGTCTGTAGGAGCCATAACTCTTAATGGTTGGTAGGGGATCAAATACTTATTTCTCTCAGCAAAATAAAAAAAATTTATACAATGTGATTTTCTGATTATTTTTTCTATATTCTAGCTCTCAATGTTAAAATTAACCAATTAACCTACCCTTAAAATTATAGACTGTTCATGTCTTTGTCAGTGAGCAAACTTACAAAATCAGCAAGGGATCAAATAATTATTTCCTTCTATACCTACTGGGGGGCCTCTATACCTGCCTACTAACGGGGAGTCTATATTCCTACCTACAAGGACCCTTGATACGTACATACAGGGGACCTATATTCCTACTTATTGGGGAGACCTATATAACTACCTATCTACTTAATAGGAGACCCAGATAGCTACATATTGGGGAACCTATATTTCTACCTACATACTATAGTGTGGAACTTAAAGGGGTTGTATCATTACATTAAATGGTCTTCAGAATAAGTGGACAGTGAAAACAAGCAACTTTGCAATTGGATGTCATTTGCAAAGCTGTCTTGTTTTCACTGTCTTCCTTATCTTCGTTCTCTGTGCACACTGTTCCCCAGTGCCATTCGGATTCCACCTCTTTTAATTTAATTGGCTGACGGCTCTACTAATTTACATTCTGTCTGGCCCCCAGTCGTATTCACTGGAGCGTGCATTCCTGCCTCTCTCGCTCAGAATAAGGGGCCGGCAACATTTCACTCTGCACGGCCAGCAGCTCCACAGTAACTACTTCTACAATCAGAAAACAGCAGAATTGGGCTGGGTGCCTAATGCTTCTGCGTGTAAACATAGAAGGGAGCAGATCTGTTCTGCTCTGGAGAGTTCATAGAAGACTGGATTCAACTGTAACAAACCTCCAGCTGTGGGAAAGGGAAAAAGAGCAGTGCTCTGAGTTCATAGAAAACTGTCTAGACTGAATGCAGGCCTTTGCTATGTAAACATACAGCTCTTACAAAATAAGACTGCATAGAGAGAGCAACGACACCGTGACATGTGGACTTGGACAGAGAGGGGAGGGATGTGCTATCCCCTCCCACTGATCTCTATAACCAGCCCCCATGGCTGTTTATAGGCAGGTATAGGTTTCCCCAAAGCAGCTATAGGCAATTATAGTCCCCTAGGGAGTTATACAGGTATATGCCCCCATTGCAACTTTGCAGGTATCATCCCCCTATGGTTTTAGGCAGGTATAGGTCCTCCTCAGGCTATAGCATTATAGGTCCCCCAGGCAGTTATAGGCAGTAAGGTCCCCCTAGGCAGGTTATAGCAGGTAATGCCCCCATAGACAGGTTATAGCAGGTATAACCCCCCTAGGCAGACTATCGGCAGGTATAAGTCCCCCTAGTCTGATTATAGGCAGGTATAGGTCCTCATAGGCAGCTATAGGTCCCCCTAAGCAGGTTATAGGCAGGGTTTTAAAAACAAACAATAAACACCTCGATCCCCGCTGCTCCGACTCAAGACCGCTCCACTCTGTCTTTCGGCACAGAGGGCGTGATGTCATCAGGCCGCGCAGGTAGCGTGATGACACACAGGCCGACTGTGCCGGAAACTCCGGACAGCCGCGAGTTTGCGGCCGTCCGGACCCAAACGTGGAATTGGGGAACCTGCCTGAGGAGCTGGTCACAGCAGGAACAGTTGCGAGTTTCAAGTAAGGCTTAGGCTATGTTCACACGGCGTAATTGCGACGCTTACAGTACGGCCGCAATTACGCCGGGTGATTTGGGAGTCGCGGAGCAGCCCGCCGGCCCCATAGACATGCATTAATCACGGCGCGTATTCGCCACAAGTAATTGACATGTCACTTATCTCCCTGCGCGTACAATACGATCGTATTGTACAAGCGGGGAGAGGAGGCGTAATTACCGTAAAATCTTGCTCGTATTAGAGTGCAAATACGCCACGAAATTAGCTCGTGTGAACATACCCTTAGATAACTACTTGAAACTAAAGGATATTAATACATATGTAGCCATATAAAATTCTAGATCCAGTCTGATTGCAACTCTGGGATCAGAAATGAAATCTTCCCTAGAGCAGATTGTTTTTTGCCTTATGGGTTTCAAAGCATTCACCAGTAGTAAAGCTAGGGTTAAACTCCTTATCTCCCTCCCTTCACCTACATTTTCCCCACCCTTGGTTGAACTTGATAGACATATGTTTGTTTTTTTTCAACCGTACTAACTATGTAACTGTAGGTGCATGCTGGCGTGGCAGTAAAATGAAAACACAATCCAATATCAGCAGCACTCTACTAGCACTAAAAAGCAGTCAAAAGGAACGTAGGAATTATTGGAAAAGCATTTCTGCTATTTTAGATGCATGAAAATTTGAGGTTCTTAGTGTACATTTTTGATCAAAACTGTAATAAGTCCACCTGCCGTTGACAAGGCGACCTTAATACAGATGGGAACCTACTTTATAGGTTCAGACCTCCACATTTCAGGGAGAAAAGATTCCAGCTACAAATGTACTCTCTATGGATTTAAAATCCTGTGCAGATGGGTGGAGTGCAAAAACCAAGATGAGGGCAGCCACTCCCCCATACAAGCGTCTAAAAAAACTGTTTGGTCTGCACATCCAAAAAGTTTTTTTTTTTTTTTTAAAGAAACAGGCACAAAAAGGGGTAACATACAGAGTAGATTTCCATATGTACTGAGGTCGTCTTTTCGACGGCAGGTGGGCTTATTACAGTTTTGAAAAATAGTACCAAAAGAACCTCAAATTTTTCATGTATGAAAAGTACAAATGCTTTTCCAAAAATTCCTATTTCTGTTTTTTAGTGCCAGTAGACCTCTGATTTTGGTTGTGGTAAAAAAATGAAAAATGTATGGCTCTGGGAAGGCGGAGAGGGAAAAAAATTAGTCTGCGGCAGGAATGGGTTAAATGTGAAATGTTTTTTCTATTTCAGAACCTCCTTGACCGGCTGACAAGTTTTTTTCTAAAAATAGAAAAACAGCTTAAATCTTCACAACAAACTTACAAAAACAGCTTTATTTGACTTTAACACAAGGGTAAAAAAAAAAATCAATAAATAGGACAATGCAGGTGATCATGGTATAGGTGTTTGGAGAATTACTATCTAGAAAATTATTCAGTGTATTCTATAGGTTCTTTTGGGACCATTTGATACAGTATTACTCTATGGCCAAAAACTTAAATCCACAAGTTGTGACCCAGTGTTTGCCATCATACTGCACTTCCCAGCGCCCCAATATCTGTTTCACACTAGCTTCAACACGGGGTCATGTACTACATGTTGAGTCTGTCTATTAGAACAGTAACTCCTCTTGAGCTCAGAGAGGGTGTTCCTGGGACCCTCCACCTAAATGCTTATATAAATTGGGGTTATCTTAATGGGTCAATCCCTAAAACTTGTATAATAGTGGCTACCTTCTCTACTAGAACTCAAGACCCATATACTACTCAATATAGCCACATAATTTAACGACTGTATATAACACAGGGTTTATGGTAAAATGAGGGACACGGGCACATCACACAAATTTTGGGACCATACTTGAAATAAAATGTGAAGCTACTCATTGCAAGTTGTACTTGTTAGGAAATTTAAAACTCATAAAATAGCAGGTACAACTGCCTCGCTACCACTATAATATTCATTTCTTTTCTTAATTCTCTTAGCTGGAGTTTGCGGTTCAGATGACCTGTGAAAAATGTGTCCGTTCTGTAAAGAGTTCTTTAGAGGGTGTAAAAGGTAAGTGACAACATGTGCAACCTCAAAGTAAGTGTTGTTCATACTATATCCCTAAGTTTACTTAGAGAGAAATAAACACTAGGGAGCCAAGCAGATAAGACTGGGTACACACAGCATATTTTTTTATTTTAATGTGTAAAAAATGTATTTTACTCACCACAACGCTTCAGAAATGTACTTGTGCTCATTCATTGTTTTCAATGGGAGGATGTGGTGCAGTTCACAGTGTGCAGTATCGCAAAATTCCAAATTGTGTAAAAAAAAAAAATGGGGCCCATTTGCATCCTAAAACACATTAAAAAGTTGTGGAAAAATATGGGGAAATTTCCCCAAGAAATCTAAATTGTCCCCCTTCTGCTAGTGAGCCATCAAGAAAAACTTTTCGCACAGAGCTCATCACTGTGCATGATAGGCCTGGTACATTTTTGCAGTTTGTCAAGCTAGCTTTTTGGAGATTTTCACACTGCGTTTTACGACCAAAAGTATACGTTAAATGTACCCAAAAGAGCACTTTTTTAGAACCTTACATCCGTTTTTTTTTTTCGACGTTTTTACTAGCTTTTCTATTTGCTGTCACCTGTTTTTTCCCTGCAAGTTGATTGGGTGGCTTTGTTTGATGTTTTTAGGACGGATACAAACTTGTACGGTTGCAACATGGGCACAAACACTAGGATCCATTTTCCGTTGACCTACATTGTAAAAAACTTATACTGTAATGTATACATTTTTTTTTAGACTTGAAAAAGCCCTGCGTCCTCCACCTGTTAAAATTAAAAGCATGTTTGAGAGAAAGTGTAAAAATTGACACTGTCAAAGTACGTTGCACATCCGTCAACCTATATGAGTCAATTAACAAGTTAACGCATCTGTTTTTACCTCCGTCAGAACGGATCCGTCATCCGTTCAAAAAAACAGTGTGCACTGAGCCTTAGGGTACGTTCACACGGCGTGTTCAATTCGTTTATGAATACATTTTTAGATGCGTGTTTGGATTCGTGTTTTGGCCCTAAACTGACCCAAAAAACCACTAACAATGTCAGTGTATTACATTTCTTCGAGTAAAAGGGGGCAGCGGCGTTCAAAAACTCATCTGAAAACTGCAAAATATGAGGCAGTTTTTAGATGAGCATTTGATGCTGATTTCGGCACTTAAAAATAGGCGTCCAAACCAGCTATGTGAATATAGCCTAAGACAACATTTTTCCATGTCTCCTACTCTGAAGCTCTATGACCATAAACAATTATGATAATGGCCTCCATGTGACACTGCCTTCCAGCTGCAGGAAAAATGTCTGGCTGGCCCAGTTACTGAATTAGATTTGGGCCCCCTAGGGGAACAAATACTGGCTTCATTTCCGAAATGGTTTGTATTCATTAGATTAGTCTGAAAGCTATCCTTTCGGATGTCTGAAAGGAATGCAATGTTTAATAATTTATTTTTTACATGGATAGACTTCACTAAAACAAATGGGTTTACTAACTATTAAGGATTGTACTATATTTCTATGGAATTAAAGGGGTTTTCTCACTATAAAGATGATATCTGTAATGATGGGGACAGTAAAAATAAGCACTTTAGCAATTGGATTGTATTACCTAAATCATTTAGTATATATTAGCTAATCTGTAAGTGTCTTGAGCTAAATCTAAATCTGAAGCCTGGGGTCGGGCCATGCCTCCTATGCTGTGATTGGCTGGCTGATATTTAGTTCAGCCCTGGTCAGGACATGCCCCCCTGTGCTGTGATTGGTTGTTTGCCCTCTCTGTGCTCACTGTCCTCTGAGCGGTTTGAAAATGAAACTGAAAGTGGCTACCTGAGCTTTCTGTGCTTGCTGCTGTCTGTGTCTATGTTCTCATTGTCTTTCACTGCCTCTAAGCTGTGTAATAAAGGCTGCCTGTGCGCTCTATGCTCCTCTCACAGTGATAGTTGGATGTAAATGATCTGGGCAATTACTCAGTTTCTCTTGCTGCTAGAGTCACTCTCTCCCCCATATTACACGGAATACACTCTGCTGTCCCTCTACCAGTTGCCTGATAACAGAGGGGGGGAGCAGTTTGCATTTCAGGCTGTATGTATAACTGTTGACACCACTGCAGGTGTTCTAGTTACAAAGAGCTTGTGGAGGGAGGTGACAGCTCTACAGGCATGAGAACTCACCATTGCAGGAGGTCTGCAGAGCTGTGGCATCTTCTGCCTCCCACTGCTCAAACAGAATGATGCTGATGACTCAGGAGAGAGCAGGTAAGACACAGTGAAGGAAGACCAGCCTACAGGGAGGAGAGACCCGCCCCTGGATTTGAAGCTGTAAGAGAGAGCGAAATAGCACATGCCTGCGAAAGCCTGTACTGATAAAACCTCTTTAAAAGGGTGCACTCATGAATACATGATTTCAGCCTCCACATTTAGTGAAAATTGTGTAATGGAAGCGTCTGTTTATTTGACAAAATAATACTTTTGATAGTAACTGTAATCATTTAAATATGAAGATGTGTATCCTTCCTTCTATTTGGATAAGTGCTTAAGTGAATAGTAAAATGCTAACTAGTGCAACTCTTCTCTTAATTTCCATGGACAGGAGTACAGAATGTTAATGTCAACCTAGAGTCTGAAGCCGTTTTAGTGGAGACAACATTGCCAGCAATGGAGGTGCAGAAGCTGCTGGAGAGCACAGGGCGGAGGGCAGTGTTGAAAGGAATGGGAAGTGTTAAATCAGGTATGTTACTGTTTTGGGTATTTACATACTTCACCTAAACAAAGTGAGCCTATGAATGCATTAATCCGTTGAGCCCCAGGCTCGGGAAAAGCCTCAATGACCAGCAATTTTTTTTTTAGTTTTCGTTCCTTTTGTTCCAACAGTTGTAACTTTTTTTAAAAAAATTTTTTTCAGTGTTGCAGTTGTATGAGGTCTTGTTTTATGCGGGAGAAGTTGTACTTTTTGAGGGTATAGTTTGAGTTCCCATATACAGTAAATTATTGCAGATTTTTTTTTATGTGCTTTTTATTTTTTTACACCAATCACATTTCACACAGTGTGCCCTGACTGCAGGCTTGTTCTACAGACAGCCCTAGGGCTACTCTAGGTCCCCAGGGCTGACTGTACAGACATTCCACAGGATTCATCGGGTCACTGGGAGTCCCGATCACCCGACGGAGCAGGGCAATGTACTTTGATTATGCTGCGAAGGGTTAAGCGCCGGGGATCGGCGGTTTCCGACGCTTACAGAGACTGCTTTAGGAACAGGGCTGTTAACTACAGCTCTGTTCTTAGCACAGCTTCAGCGCTGGGAGCTGTAAAACCCCTCTATCTGCAGCAATGTCTTTTGACGTCGCTGCAGATTAACGACCTGCAACGTCCACCGTTATGCCGCTCGTTTTCACACCAGACGGTCTCAAAGTGTAAAGGTATGCTCATGTTTTTGAAGTGTAAATTTACGGCATTTTTTGAAGTGTAAATTTACGCTTCAAAATCAGCTTAAAGCCTGATTAGAAGCATATTTTGAAAAATCCTATCCCAACAATTTCATAAGAAGATTTTACAAGCGAAAAATTCTTCAAGAGTTGACATGCCACTTATTTTTACATCTGTAATTGTGTCCAAAAAAGCTCACAATTACGTTTTGTGAAAAATGCTTTGTGTGAACAGCATGGTGTATTTTACGATACAGTCAATGATGGAAGAGTTGAAGCTGGTCTGAGGCTGACTTTGGGCCGATTTTCAGCATGTAAAACTTGGAAAAGTTTGCCAAGCCTGCACTTATATACACATTGAAGCAGAGACTGTAACTTATATAACATATATTACAAACTGTTCCCATATCATATTTTACAGTTACATGTATTCTCCTATACCGCTGTTTTTAAAAAAAATTATAACTGGTTGCTCGGTTTCAATACAATCTAGATACCAGCAACATAACCTTTAGGCCTCGTTCACACGGCTTATTTGGGCGCTGATTGGAGCCGCACTGCGCACCATATTTGCGCTGCAGTACGGCTCCAATCCGTCTCAGTCATGACGGTAATCCACAGTTCTCAGAGAGAACTATGGATTCCGTCTCTCCTCCCCGCTCGGCGACTCCGCCGCGGGGGGAGAAAATGACATGCACATTTTTTACGGCGTGTACGGGCCGTAGATAATGACTGTCTATGGGGCCGGCGAGCTGCCGGCCCCCCGCAGCACGGCAGCCGGCATAATTGCGGGGCGAAATCCGTCACCGCAATTACGCTGGCAATAAGCTGTGTGAACCAGGCCTTAGGGTAAAAACACACAAGGGTCCACCCGTAACCGTGTGAGTTTGCCTGTAGTGCTCAACATACTCGTGCGGCCATCGGTGGACACATGGGAGTGGACCCTCATGTGTTTACACCCTTAAACAGCCTTTCAGCTCACATGTTGTTGGATATTAAAGATAAGTTTTTGCTCGGTGGGAAGATGTACATGCATGCATTCCTTGTGATACGCTATTCTAACCTTACCTACAAATAAATAATCCATGTCCTTATTCCAGAGAACCTAGGAGCAGCTGTTGCTATGTTGGCAGGAATAGGATTGGCACAGGGTGTGGTTCGTTTTCTTCAGATTTCGGAGGACACCTGTATTATTGACGGAACTGTGGATGGGCTAAGTCCTGGACTCCATGGTATTCACATTACTGAATTTGGTGATCTCTCAATGGGATGTGAGAGGTAATTTAATATATAATACATGAGATATTGTGGCATATTTGTGTAAACATAATGTAATGTCAATTTTGTTGTTGATGGCTACTTATTAGCATGTAAGACGCATAGAGCTTCACACTGTCCTGATGCTGCGATGAGTAATTTCCATAACAGCGTGGGGAGTGTGCATGTTAAGGACAGCATTGCAATGATGTTACCACAATGCTGCTGGCCTGAACTGTTGATCAGCAGGGACTGTACTGGTACGCTACAAGCTGGCCTCTGAGAATGGGTTAATGGCCGCACTTTCGCAGTTCTCCCTGTTCATTTCTAGGGGGGTTCTTAATACTGCTGAGCATTTGTACTCTGCTATATTATTGTTTGTTATTTTTTTCCCAAACATTTAATGGTGGTTATTTTAGTTTCTTTTTACTTAATCTGGAGAAGAACATTTATTTAAATAACTTACTTTTATTTGTTTACAGTGTACTTGAAAAAGCCAGATTGTTCATCTGATAAACACTTTTTTGTGTCATATCTGATTTGTGTACATGACATAAAAAAAAGCTGGGTGACCTCTAAGGGCATGTCCCCACGGCAAGGGTTTTCGGCAGGTTTTTCAGCCAGTTTGCGGTTTTTCAGACCGCCTGAAAAACCGGCCGAAAATGAGCACAATTGTGCTCTATGCAAAACCTTGCAGCAGTCCACACTGCACAGGTTTTGCCGTCGGACGGTTTTGCCGCCGGCGGTCCGGTTTCTCGACGGAAGATGTGCGTCTCAATGGGAGGTGGGAGGGCTGTTCTCCGCTCATCGCGGAGAAAAGCAGTCCCCCCCGCGGCCGTGGGGACGGGCGCAAAACAGGACAAATACCGGCCGGTATTTGTCCTGTGCCGTGTAAAAACCCGCCCTAAGTGTGGTGGTTCTAAAAGTTTTGCTTTGTCCGTATTTCAGTTTTATTGCATTGGATAGTGTAAAACTGGGGAAACATACAAAACATACATTTACCATGCTGTAAGAGCATGCAAGCATGAAGTATACACATGACAATTCAGGCATATTTACATTTGCATAAGATACAATACAGGATGGAGAGTATGCGGACATATACATGTGAGGAGTGTACAAAAAGAATTGTCGTAAAGCCAAATTGGATATAATTCCACACCAAACATAAAAAAGGGGGTGGACAAAAGTATTGGCACTGTTTGAAAAATCATGTGATGCTTCTCCTAATTTGTGTAATTAACAGCACCTGTAACTTACATGTGGCACCTAACAGGTGTTGGCAATAACTAAATCACACTTGCAGCCAGTTGACATGGATTAAAGTTGACTCGACCTCTGTTCTGTGTCCTTGTGTGTACCACATTGAGCATGGAGAAAAGAAAGAAGACCAAAGAACTGTCTGAGGACCTGAGAATCCAAATTGTGAGGAAGCATGAGCAATCTCAAGGCTACAAGTCCATCTCCAAAGACCTGAATGTTCCTTTGTCTACCGTGCGCAGTGTCATCAAGAAGTTTAAAGCCCATGGCACTGTGGCTAACCTCCTTAGAGGTGGACGGAAAAGAAAAATTGACGAGAGATTTCAACGCAAGATTGTGCGGATGGTGGATAAAGAACCTCGACTAACATCCAAACAAGTTCAAGCTGCCCTGCAGTCCGAGGGTACAACGGTGTCAACCCATACTAGCCGTCGGCATCTGAATATAAAGGAACTGTATGGTAAGATACCCACTTCTTACCCCGAGACATAAAAAAGCCAGGCTGGAGTTTGCCCAAACTTACCTGAGAAAGCCTAAAACGTTTTGGAAGAATGTTCTCTGGTCAGATGAGACAAAAGTAGAGCTTTTTGGGAAAAGGCATCAACATAGAGGTTACAGGAAAAAAAAAGAGGCATTCAAAGAAAAGAACACGGTCCCTACAGTCAAACATGGCGGAGGTTCCCTGATGTTTTGGGGTTGCTTTGCTGCCTCTGGCACAGGACAGCTTGAACGGGTACATGGCATTATGAAGTCTGAAGACTACCACCAAATTATACAGCATAATGTAGGGCTCAGTGTGAGAAAGCTGGGTCTCCCTCAGAGGTCATGGGTCTTCCAGCAGGACAATGACCCAAAACACACTTCAAAAAGCACTAGAAAATGATTTGAGAGAAAGCACTGGAGACTTCTAAAGTGGGGAGCAATGAGTCCAGACCTGAATCCCATAGAACACCTGTGGAGAGATCTCAAAATGGCAGTTTGGAGAAGGCACCCTTCAAATCTCAGGGACCTGGAGCAGTTTGCCAAAGAAGAATGGTCAAAAATTCCAGCAGAGCATTGTAAGAAACTCATTGATGGTTACCGGAAGTGGTTGTTCGCAGTTATTTTGGCTAACGGTTGTGCTACCAAGTATTAGGCTGAGGGTGCCAATACTTTTGTCCGGCCCATTTTTGAAGTTTTGGGTGAAATGACCAATGATTTGATTTTTGTCTCATTCTGTTTTGGGTTTTTTCATTGCAAGCAAAATAAATGAATATATTAATACCAAAGAATTTGTGATTGCAATCATTTGCAGGAAGAAACTGAGTATTATCTGACAGAATTGCAGGGGTGCCAATACTTTTGGCCACCACTGTATGTGCTAACTAGAAGTGTGCCCAAACAGCCATTAAATGGAGCACGGGAATACAGTATACAAAGAACATAAGAAACATAGCCAAGGCGTATAGCTGAGGCATAACGCCACCAATAAGAATACCCTTCTGATGATATAAAATTATTTTTAAACAGTTGTGGTGGACACTACAATCCGGAAGGTAATACACATGGAGGTCCAGGAGAAGCTGATAGTGTGAGTACCAAATTTTCTTATCAGTCTATTGTGTTATTTAACGGTAACTTGTCACAGTGGACATGCTATCAGATCAGAGGTATGCAGATTTATATATAGTTTTGTCTGGAAAGATTCACTTGAACTTGTATTTATTTAATTTACTGTTTATTCTCGGTTGAGGAGTCCAGCAAGCTGTTACATCAATGTTTGACAGATATTTATATATGTGCACCCATACTAGGAATGCTGTCAGTCACTGATAAGACCCCCCAAATGACTTTTGATGCCAGAATAAGTTGTAAATAAACAGATAAATGACAAGTTCTGCTAAATCTTTCATACAAAAATTATATCAATCTGTTCATCTTCTTCTGCTCCGTAACATGCTGCCTGCAAATGACATATAATTTTTAACACACCTTTAAGGTGCCCATGCTAATTAGCACGACTTGGGATGTGGGGAGGGGGGAAAGGGTTTAAAATGATCTGGCATTTTTGTTTTCAGCATGAGCAGTCATTTTGAATGACTGTGTATGGCGAGAAAGTGAAACGGTAAAACATGCGTGCCGTGTAGATTTCCCCATTGTTGTTGTTCGCAAAAACTGTCTCAACATTAGCTTGTATATGTTTCAATACTTGCAGATCCCTTGAAGCGCTCTCCTGCAGCATGTCACTGCACAGTTATTACCAATAAAGGGGCAGGTCTTTGCTAATAAAAGGGAATGCATGTTAACCCCTTAACCCACCTTTCTGTACGTCATGGTGCAGTGCCTGTCAACGTACATAAATTTTGTACTAGACCTGCATATAATTAGGAAAAATGTAACTTGTTTGTTTCAGCCATGGACCATGAAAAAAACATTTGAAACAAACTCACCACACCCTTGGATATATTCCTCAAGGCTGTGTTTACACGGCTTATTCAAGCCGTAATTGTGGGACGGATCCCGCCCGCAATACGGCTTGAATAAGGGGCGGGGGGCGCGGTGGGGGAGCTTCCCGCCGGCCCCATAGACAATGCATTATTTACGTCGCGTATGCACCATAAATAATGTGCATGTCACTTTCTCCCCCCGCGGCGGATTCGCCGAGAGGGGAGGAGCAACGGAATCCACAGTTCTCTATGAGAACTGTGGATTACCGTAATGACAGGGACGGATTGGAGCCGTACTGAAGCGCAAATCCGGCGCGCAGTACGGCTCCAATCCGCTGCGAAATAAGCCGTGTGAACATGGCCTAAGAGTTGTAGTTTTCCAAATGAGGTTTTTTTAGGGTGTTTATTAAGTTTCAGCACCTTAGGGTGCCTGCAAACCTGTAAGGTCACCTATATAATGAAAATGAGACCCCAAAGTCCAGCAGTTGCTCATCCTATTCTGAGGATTGCGGTTAAGTTAAATAGCGCACTAGGGCCACATTTAAGCTATCTCTAAACATGGAAGAATCGGGGGAATCAATATTGATTGGTCTTTCTCCATTCATATTCACTGTGCTCCAGTAAAAAATGTATTAAAATTGAAAATCTGTCAAAAAAAAAATTGGATTTTTGTACTTTGTACAATCCTTTACTCGTCTGATTCATTGGGGGACACAGCACCTTGGGGTATATGTCCTTGCTTTAGGAGGCGGACACTAGGCGGACCAAACGTGTTGGGCCCACCCAGGTGGCCTATATCCCTCCTGCTGACGCCAGGCTGATCAGTTGGTACAAAAATAGTGGCCGAGAGGAAGAACAAAAGAGCACACAGATTCCATGGAGAAAAAATTAGGGCGGGACCTGTGTCCCCCAATGAATCGGACGAGAAAAGGATTTTACGGTAAGTACAAAAATCCAATTTTCTCGCCAATGTCATTGGGGGACACAGCACCTTGGGATGTCCAAGAGCAGTCCCAGAGGGTGGGAGAAAAAAGAGGTAACAAGCAAATAATTAATCAGCAGTGATGAGCATTAGCAAGCTGCTGCCTGAAGCACCTTACGGCCGAGGCTTGCGTCACCTGAGGCCAAAGGTATGGATCTGGTAGAACTTAAAAAAAGTATGAACCGAAGCCCAGGTGGCAGCTTTGTAAACCTGTAAAGCTCAAGCTTGATGCCAAACCACCCAGGAGGCACCATCCGCTCTTGTGGAGTGAGCAATGACCCGAAATGGAAGGGGTTCCCCCCTAGACCGATAGGCTTCCGAAATTGCAGACCCAGCTGGCAAAGCTGGCCTTAGAGACTGCCAGGCCCCTGCGTGGGCCCTTTGGAATGACAGAGGGCTTCAGAGTGCCTAAAGGGTTCCGTAACCGAGAGGTAGACTCGAACGGCCCTGACCACATCTAAACAATGAAACGCTCGCTCTCGAGGATGAGAGGGCGAGGAGCAAAAAGAGGGCAGAACTATGTCCTCATTGATAAACTATGAAACCACCTTAGGGAGAAATGAAGGAACAGGACGCAAAACAACCTTGTCCCTATGCAGAACCAAGAAAGGGGACTTGCATGATAAAGCCGCCAGTTCAGACATTCGGCGGATGGAGGCCACCTTCCATGAAAGCAAACATAGGGAAACTTCCTGTAGTGGCTCAAAAGGTGAAGACTGCATGGCCTTCAAAACAAGATTTAGATCCCACGGTTTAATAGGCCTACGAACCGGAGGGACGGAATGCGCGACCCCTGCAAAAAGGTTTTAACCTGTGAGTGGGAAGCCAGCTTGTGCTGAAACAAAATTGAGAGAGCAGAAATCTGACCTCTCAAGGAGGACGGGCCGAGCCTGAGCTCCAGGCCTGACTGTAGAAAAGACAGCACCCTTGGAGCGGAGCACACCAAGGGGTGAAATTTCTGGGCTTCAGCCCAGGAGATAAAGGCCTTCCAGGTGCGGTAATAGATCCGGGCGGACTGAGGCTTGCGTGCCCGAATCGTGGTCCGGATAACAGAGTCCGACAAACCCCGAGATTTTAATATTGCGGTAAAACGCAGCCGCGGTAAAGTGGGGTAGAGCAGGGGACCCTACGAGAGAAGATCTGGACGTAATGGAAGGGGCCAAGGAGCGTCTGCCAATAAGGCAACGAGATCCGTGTACCAGGACCTGCGGGGTCAGTCTGGGGTGATGAGAATAGCGGGTACCCTCTCTGACTTGAGACGCTTGAGCGCTCAAGGAAGAAGAGGCCAAGGAGGAAACAGGTAGATCAGAGCGAACTGACTCCAAGGCGGGACCAGCGCATATACTGCTAGGGCCAGGGGATTCCTGGCCCTGGACACGTACCTCGGGAGTTGGTGATTGAGGTGAGACTAAAACGAATCGACGTCTGGTGTCCCGCACTCCTGGCAAAAGAGGTGAAAAAACTCTGGATTTCCTGCGGGACAAGCTCCCTTGAGTTGTCTGGGAGCCGAAGACTGCGCTCCACACCGAAGCACTGGCGTCTGTGGTGTTGATCGGCTATTGCGGGGACAGAAACGACTTCCCCTAATGTAACGCAGGGGAGATTAGCCACCAGCCCAGGTCGGCTCGCACCCGGGGTGGCAGACTAACTGTTGTGTCCAGCGTCATTGGAGACCCGTCCCACCGAGACAGGATCGCCTGCTGCAGAGGGCGAGAATGAAACTGCGCAAAGGCCACAGCCTTGAAGGCAGCCACCATCCTGCCGAGAACCCACATGCAAGTACGAAGGGTATATGGGGTGTGATCCAGAAGTCGAGAAACGTCTGACTGCAGCTGCTGGATCTTTGCTGGCGGAGGAAACTCTCTGGCCACCAATGTCGAGAATCATCCCCAGTAACTCCTTCCTCTGAGATGGGTTCAGACATGAATTTTCAAAATTGACTATCCTCCCGAAACGCACCAAGGTGTCTAGGGTGATCCTGATGCTGTCCAGAGAGGCGCGACGAGAAGGAGCCTTCACTAGAAGGTCGTCCAGATACGGGATAACGGTAACGCCCCTGACGCGAAGAATCGCCATCCGAGGTGCCAGAACCTTTGCGAAGACCCTTGGTGCAGTTGCGAAACTGAAAGGCAGAGCTCTGAACTGAAGGTGCTGCGAGCCTACTGCGAAACGGAGGAACCGTTGGTGGGCCTGGGAAATAGGGACGTGCAGATATGCGTTCTTGATGTCTATGGCGGCCAGAAATTCGCTCTGCTCCAGTGAGGCTATTATCGACAGAATATGCTTGGACTCGGGTACCGGCGAAATTACTCTTTGAAAGAGGAGGGTGCGGACTGCCAGAAACAAAGCTGACGACCGAACTGGAGAAGCGGGCAGGAAAGAAGGAAGAAACCGTGTTTGGGAAGATGAACTAAAGTGAATCCTGTATCCTGAAGTAACGATCTCGCAGGCCCAGGCATCGCCGAACTGCCCCTGCCAGATCTCCTGGAACTGGAGGAGATGACCCCCCGCCCAAACAAATTTTCGGTTGGGAGCAAGCCCTCAAACCAAGGGCAGCTTGGCAGAAGAACCTTTGGGCGCTCTGCGAGATCGCCAGGACGAAGCTGATCTGGCTGAGGGGCGCTTAGCCTTCGAGGAACGCGGGACTTTCCCTGCAGCCGGCCTGTAAGAAAAGCTCTGAAAGGGCTGAAAATGGGCGCGCTTTTTAAGCGAATGTCGCTGCGCCGGCCGGCTCTGAGGGAGGAGCGTACTACGACCCCCCGTGACCTCTGAAATTAACTCGTCCAAACACTTCCCAAAAAGCTTGCCGCCAGAAAACGGAAGCACCACCAATAACTTCTTGGAGGCTGCATCCGCCGACGCTTTAGCCACTAAACAGGCTGACTCGAGCGAAGTGTCACACAGGAACTTCGAAGCCCCTGAAAGCTGGGAAGCGAGACCTAACAACTCCTCTGTGGAAGCTGCAGCTGACAGCCCCTGCTGCAGCTGCTTAGACCAGACCATGCAGGCTTTGCTGACCCACGAATATGCAAACGCAGGACGCAGGCCTGCCCCGGCCGCCTCAAAGGTGGACTTACAAAACCTGTCAAGACGCCTATCTGTGCTGCCACCAAGGACTGCCGCGTCTGAGACCGGGATGGCCGTAGATTTCGAGAGCCGTGTGACTGGGGCGTCCACAGATGGGACCCCCGACCACTTTGTCACTGATTCCTCCGGAAAAGGACAGAATGCATTGAGCCGTCTAGTAGGAAACAAATGCCTATCGGGATGTTTCCACTCCCTGGCAACCAGTTCCTCAAACTCCGGGTGCGTAGGGAACACCAAATGCTGCCGCCTGCTGCGCTTAAAGGAGACCTCCTCCTGGGAGGCTGAGACATCCTCTTCCTTAACATGGAGGGAGTCTCCAACAGCCTGGATAAGGGCTTAGACCGCTGCTGCTGTTCCATCATCTCTGTCTGGATCGGAGTCAGAATCAGAGGAGTCCCCACTTGAAGAAGCCGTATCCCGGCATGGAGCCACTATCTCCGACCACTGTCCGTCTGGAGAGAGCTCAGGTGATAACGAGGAAGAAAGAGCTCTAACCCTCTTACGCGAACTCTCCGTACAGGCACTGGACCCTGGGAGGGGCTGGGCAGCGAGCAGGGACGGCATGCCCTCTATGGCTGAAACCATAACCTGGGACATTCGGGACAGGTCGCCCGCAGCTAGTGAGAAAGCCTTGGCCCATTCCGGGGCCACCGAATCCTGACAGGAGGGGTCGGGCCCTGCGGCGGTCGGCTGAGGAGCAACACAAAGGGCACTGGGCTGGCCGCAAGAGAACTTCTTGTGGCAATGGGCGCAGGCACAGTAAGTCGCCACTGCTTTGGATGTGGGCGGCTTTAACACCTCTTCCATTGAAAGGGACATGGCTGCAGGGTGCGTGGGGCAGGAATAGATGGCCCACAGAAGGCCATCTTACCACCCCAAGGTGCTGTGTCCTCCTCGGTAGCCAGGAGAAGCAGCAAGCAGCCAGGACGCCGGAAGATGGTGTTTAGGCTCCGCCCCCAAGACAGGCCCGGGCTTCTGGAGGTCCTGCCCCAACCTGGGAAGGGCCTGGACCCGTTTGTGGCTGCCCCTGGGGCGGTACAAGCCCAGGAAGGGGCGCGGCCTAGGCGTGGCCTAAGCCTCCGGAAGCCGGGGGCTGACTTAAAACACGTGGCCACCGGAACACCGTGGAAGCAGGTAAGCAGCACCTGCAGCCCCTGGGAGGCCCATCCTTCCCCCCAGCAGCCAATGCCAAGCCCAGACGTGCGGCACCTCTTTTTTTTGTTTTAATTTCTTTGATACACCTAAAGAGTTAACAGACTAAGTGTTTTGAATTGCAAATCTTCTTGAAAATTGTTAAAATTTGCTACTAAAGTTAAAAGCCAAAAAACTACAACCTCCTATACAGATACTGGGCAGGAGAAACCCAAAGATAGAACTACCGGCATCCAAAACATAGAAATACAGTAGAACTACTAGAGGTATATTCTCTATACCTCTAGTAGTTCTACTAAATTTAAAAGCCCCTAATGTCCTAACAGAATAAAATGATGCAACATAAAGTAGACTTATGGTAGATGTTCAGTATTTAATATTTTTTTTGGTATGACTGTCTTAGGTTATGTTCACATGGCGTATATGCGGAGAGTGCTATGAATTAGCGTATTTGCACCACCAATGTATGCCCCGCAATTATAATAAAATCAAAGCACTCATTGAGTTGTATGTGAAATGGTCGTATTTCCCAATGCGTACTGTACGCCCGTAAAAAGAAGTGACGGGTCACTACTTTCTGTTGCTTATGAGCCGTGAAATACTAAACTAATTTAAGGCAGGGCCAATGCACTGTGGAACGTACGCGCTAACTAGCGCATACGTTCAACAGCATGCGTCTTGTGGCGGGTACCTGTGCGCACTGCTATACTGTGTGAACATAGCCTTACACGCAGAAATTTGTAAACTTCGAAAATTTCATTTTTTTTTCAAATTTTCACATTTGATATTTTTCGCAAATAAACAAGGATTGTATGGACCAAAATTCATTTTTAACTTAAAGCACAACGTGTCACAAGAAAACAGTCTCAAAATCATATGGATGAGTAAAAGCATTTAAAAGTTTTTCCCAGATAAACGGACACGTCAGATTTGAAAAATAGGGCTTAGTCCTTAAGTCCAAATTAGGCTTAGGGTATGTTTACCCGGCTTATTTTGGTGCGCATTTCGCCGCGTATTGCGCCACGCAATAACTGTAATCCATAGCTCTCATGGAGAACTATGGATTACGCCTCCTCCCCCCGCGCGCACAATACGATCGTATTGTACATGTGGGGAGATAAGTGACGTGTATAGTAATGTATGTCTATGGGACCAGCGGATCAGCGCAGGCTCCCAAAACACACGATGTGCTGCGGCATGTACTGTACGTGCCTCAATACATCGTGTGAACATACCCTTAAGGGGTTAATGCCACTTACTAATAAATTACCGCATATACTCGCGTATAAGATGACCCGAATACAAGCCGAAGGCACCTTATTTTGCCACAAAAAACTGGGAAAACGTATTGACTCGAGTATAATATGGTGGAAAATGCAGCGGCTACTGGTAAATTTCAAAAATCAAAATGGATACCAATAAAATTACATAGGCAGGTATATGTCCCCCATAGATAGGGTTTTTTAAAAAAATTTAAAATACAAGTACTCGCCTCTCTCCCCCCGCTGTTCCGAGGTGCTCCATCTTTTTCCCGGCACAGGGGGCATGATGTGCCGCATACTCCGGAAGTCCGCAAGTCTGCTCCACAATAGTATTGACAGCTGTAAGCGCTCTCAGAGGAAGCACATACAGCTGAAGAGATCGCCGCTGGCACCCGGGCCATGGCATCGCCCAGATACCGATGGGTGACAAGTACCAGCTGTATGCGCTCCCAGGGGAGGCGCATACATCTCAAGAGATCGCCGCCAGCGCCCGGACGCCGATGGTGACTCGAGTATAACCCGAGGAGGGCTTTTTCAGCACATTTTTGTGCTGAAAAATTGGGCTTATACTCGAGTATATACAGTATTTATTAAATGGATGTTGCCATTTTGCACATTAATTGCATATCGATAGGATATGCCATCAATATGTGATAGATGCAGGTCCCACCTCTGATGGGCCCCAAAATTCTAAGTTCAGAACGGATGGTAAGTCATGTTTGCACGCTACTTTCCATTTTGTTTTATGGGAGTTCCAAGTACAGCTGAACAGAGTTTGTTAGTATGTAGGAGAATGAATTATGTGTGTAGTCACAGGTCTAGAGCGATCAGCTCTCCCTACTGCTCTGTAGCTTTCGGGGACCTGTTCCCGAGATAGATGTCGGTCCCACCAATCAGACTTTGATGGCATATACTTAAAGTCTGTGGTGGAACAGAAAATATGCATAATGGGACACAACTTAAATATGCAATGCTTAAACAATAAAAGGAACACTAAAATACCATATCCTAGATCTCGATGAATGAAATATTCCAGTTGCAATTCTTTATGCTCTGGACACTGTGCTGACAGACACAGCTAACCTTCTTCCCACATCTCGCATTGATGTGCTATCCTGGATGAGCTGCACTACCTAAGCACCCTTGTTACATAGTGTAATGCGTTGACAACAATAAAACATAAAAATAATCAATCAAAATGAATATCACACGGAGGTCTGGATTTGAAATGATATTCAAAATCAAAGTGAAAAATTTAATTTCAGGCTGATGCAACTTCAGTGGAAGTGCCTCAAGAAAAGGAAACAAGTCTCAGTAGTGTGTGTAGCCTCCACGTGCTTCTATGACCTCCCTACAATGCCTGGGCATGCCCCTGATGAGGTGGTGGATGTTCTTCTGAGGGACTTTCTCCCAGACCTAACTTAAAGCATCAGCCAACTCCTGCACAGTCTATGGTGCAACGTCACATTGGTGGATAGAACGAGACATGATATCTGAAATGTACTGGATTGGATTTGGGTCTGGGAAACAGACAGGCCAGTCCATAGCATCAATGCCTTCATCATGCAGGAACTGCTGACAGACTTCAGTCACATGAGGCCAAGCATTCTCATGCATCAATGGAACCCAAGTCCCACTGCACCTGCATATGGGCTTACAATGGGTCTGAGGATCTCATCCTGGTACCTAATGGCGGTCCGGGTACCTCTGACTAGCACATGGAGGGCTGTGTGGCCCTCCAAAGAAATGCCTTCCCACACCATTGCTGACCCACTGCTGAACTGGTCATGCTGGAGGATGCTGCAGGCAGCAGAACGTTTTCCACAGCGTCTCCAGACTCTGACACATCTCACTCTCATCCGTGAAGAGCACAGGGTGCCAATGTCTAATCTGCCAATCTTGTTTGTTCTCTGGCTAATGCCAGCTGCCCTGCACAGTGTTGGGCTGCAAGCTGATCACAGACGTGTGGACGTCAGGCCCTCATAGCACCCTCATGGAGTCTGTTTCTGACAATTTGAGCAGACACATGGATATTAGTTGCCTACTGGAGGTTGTTTTGCAGGGCTCTGGCACTGCTTCTCCTGGTCATCCTTGCACAAAGTAGGAGTTAGCGGTTCTGCTGCTGGGTTGTTGCCCTCCTTCGGCCCCCTCCATGCCTCCTGGTATCTGCTCCATGCTCTGGACACTGTGCTGACCGACACAACTAACCACCTTGCTACAGCTCGCACTGATGTGCCATTCTGGATGAGCTGCACTAGCCAAGCACCTTCTGTGGGTTGTAGACACCACCTCATGCTACCTCTAGGGGTGAGAGCAATGACAAAATGCAAAAAAGTGACCAAAACAGCCAAAAATTATGAGTAAATGGCCTGTGTTCACCACCTGTAGAACCACTCTTTTATAGGGGTTGTCTTGCTAATTGCCTATCATTTCTACCTGTTGTCTGTTCTATTTGCACAACAGCAGGAGAAATTGATTAACAATCCGTGTTGATTCATAACTGGGCAAGTTGATTTCACAGAAGTTTGATTGACTTTATTTTTTTGAGCAATGTATTAGTAAGTGACACCATTAATATGCGTTGCTTAACATTAGTAGTATAATGTTGTACCGTGTTAGCCATAGAAAGTAGTAGAAGAGTGAAGAAATCAGGCGATACCTTTTAGAGGCTAACTGAGTATATTTGATGGTGAGCTTTCGAGAGAACTAGCTCCCTTCTTCAGACATGATGATATACAAGAAATTGAAAATTCACAGGCTTTTTATAACACACAGACATGGACCTTCAAAGGATCTTAGAATTCTTAAACATAAACAAAATGGGAAACTTTAAGACGCAGAGAGGAGAGAAAGGAATGGGGAATTTAAATAATGCAAAAATTTCAGACTCTGCAAAAGGGGTTAAATATCCATGCCAGCTTCATGTCAAACTATATGTGAACTGTGATGGCCACAAATTACACGTGATGGCTGTGAGATAAGACGCAGAATTACTGACCCCTCTGTCATGCCTCACAAGTTTCCAGATAGTTAATTGTTTGACCTGTTGTAAATGACTTGTTTGCTTATATTGCATTTTGTTATGTTTAAGAATTCTAAGATCCTTTGAAGGTCCATGTCTTGTGTGTATAAAAAGCCTGTGAATTTTCAATTTCTTGTATATCATCATGTCTGAAGAAGGGAGCTAGTTCTCTCGAAAGCTCACCATCAAATATACTCAGTTAGCCTCTAAAAGGTATCGCCTGATTTCTTCACTCTTCTATTGCTTAACATTAGTAAGAAGGTGGTCTACCCCAATAACTTAATTATTGACATTTTTTTTTATCATTCTCTTTCCCTTTTCTTCCTTAAAGCATGTTGGTGATCTGGGAAACATCTTGGCTAATGATATTGGACGAGCAACATTTCGGTTTGACAATAATCGGGTAAAGGTGAGTGACTGAAGAATCTGTGTGTTATTCTTTGCGGTCATTTAGCTTTTGTTTGTGTTTCTTAAGTTTATGCTAATGAAAATAAAAAGTAATACATTGTATTTTTGATAAATATAAAATGGGAAGACATATTTAGCCTAATATCAGTTATTTTGAGAAAAGTGACTTACTGCCTACAGGAACCAGTCCGTGATCAGCTCTTATTTGGTAAACTGAACTGGAAACATTGATGTGCTTAATTTGCTATCTATGGACCAATATATTAAAAACAAAGCATATGCAATGGAATGCAATATATGTTCAGTATCTCACAAAAGTAAAAAAAAAATCAAAATGTTAGCCAACAGACTTAATCCTATCCTAAACTCGATAATCCACCCAGACCAGGTGGGCTTTGTCCCGGGCAGGGAGGCGCGCGATAATACGCTTAAAACTTTGGATATTATCCACCATGCTCGATCCCACAAGACCCCTCTGATGGTATTGTCGCTGGATGCAGAGAAGGCGTTCGACCGTATTTCGTGGCCTTCTTTGCACCAGACCCTCAGCCACAAAGGTCTTGGCCCTAATTTTTTGGCTAAGATTGCTGCTCTGTATCGCCCGCCCTCTGCTCGTCTTAAGGTCAATGGTACCCTGTCTGCTTCCTTTTCCATCTCGAATGGGACTAGGCAGGGTTGTCCCCGTTATTATACGTCCTGGTGATGGAGAGTCTGATGGCGGCCATCAGATCTAACCCGGACCTGAAGGGGATCACCATTGGAGCCCGGGAGTATAAATGCTCGCCGTTTGCCGATGACCTTTTGGTCTACATTACAAACCCTCACATCTCCCTCCCAGCTCTGATGGCCGTAATCAGAAACTTTGGGGACTGGTCAAACTTTAAAATAAATATGTCCAAATCTGAGGTCCTTGGGCTCGGAATTACTACCCGAGACCAGGCTTCTCTACAGTCCAACTTTCCTTTCAGGTGACCTGGGGCGGGTATTTCATATCTGGGGGTGCATATCTCTGAAGACTTGTCGAGGCTCTATGCTACTAACTTTCTCACTCTGTTGCGTAAGGAATTATCCTGGTTCGGCAGAATCAACCTATTAAAAATGTCTATTCTTCCCATACATGTTCCCGTGCAGTTTTGGAACGCTCTTCGGAGATGTTTTACAGCTTTTGTGTGGTCCGCGCGAAGACCACGCATAGCATACGACACGTTAACAAGGTCTAAGGCCGAGGGGGGAACGGGACTGTCCGATTGTAGGCTCTATTATCTAGCCTCGGCCTATTCGAGGTTCCTGGCGCTGGTTGCAGATAGAGATAGGAAGCTTTGGGTCACTTTAGCTGAGGATCTTAGTTCTTCCACGGTGGCGGTTCTCCCCTGGACCTGGACTCCTGCTCTGGGTGATGGCATGTCCTCCTCCTTTCTGTGTGGGGCAGACCATGTCCGTCCTCTACTCCCACAGGACCTCCCACTCTCTTATAGATCGAGGAGGCCCTTGCCTGCCTATTAAAGACAACCCTGACTTCACTCCGGGTATCTCGCCAAATGTCTTCTTGGGTGGAACGAAAAGAACACCCCTGCGTTTGCACCAAGTAGCTTCTGAGGGGAAAGTGCGACCACTTGGCGACATCCTTGGAGAGGCTCCAGTCCCTACATCTGCCTCATTTCAACTTGCTCAGCTTGCCCACTTCTTTCATAAGATTAAGTCCAGAGGCCACTTGACGTCTGCAGGAATGAGGCACTCCCTTTCATTCCTGTATAAATTATTGCTCTCAAGCCGGGATAGCTCCCCCCCTCCTTTCTGCCTTAAGTGGGAGGAGGAACCTGGCCTTTCCTTTACCTCCGCCCAATGGGAGCGATGTTTCCAGATGACCCACAGGGCATTGGTAGCGTCCAAACATCAGAAGACCGGTTATAAAATTCTTGCCCGATGGTACAGGGTTCCCGTAGTCTTGCATAGAATCTTTCCCTCCATTTCGGACCTGTGCTGGAGACGTGGAAGGGAAAAGGGGACCATGGCCCATATATGGTGGGGATCCTCTGCGATACAAAACTTTTGGATTTCAGTCCTGAAGGTCATTGAGGAAGTCACTGGAGTCTCGATTCCAAATTCTCCGGAGGCACTGCTGCTTTTCATGATTCCCATTGCTGCTGAAAAATTCAAAAAGCCTCTTCTGAAGCATCTGCTTCAGGCTGCCAAAACTGTGATCCCACGTAAATGGAAGTAGACGACCCCGCCGTCCCTGGATGACTGGTTTGCGGAGATTGGTTTTGTGAGGAGGATGGAGGAATTGATCTCCCGTACTCCTGAACAAGTAGTAGATAAATTCCGTAAAACCTTGTCGCCTTGGTTACTCTTTCTAAACTCTCCACTTTTTCTTTCAATTACCTCTTAAGTGCTGGAGGTGGTGGGAGAGTACTCTTCTTCTTTTGCCCCTTCCCCTCCCCCCCCCCCCCTTTTTTTTTTTTTTTGTGGGTGTTTGGTGTCTGGGTGTCTTCTGTGTAGATATAATTTGTTTGTCTATGTGTTGATGCTTTATTTTGCTAATCAGCTTACACAACATCGACCTCCGACCCTTTTCTATGCCCTGTTCGTGAAGGCGCGTATAGTACCCTCTTGCTGCAATGGTTCTACTTTATATTTCATATTAAGAAGGGCATCTCATTCCGATGTGTGGTTTCTAACATTTGTTTTTGTTCTTACGTTCTCAGATTTGTTTCCTTGACAGGATCTATTTTGCTTTTGTATTATTGAGGCTATATGCCGCTGTAAACTCACTGATCACCTTTCTGTCGTTTTATGCATATGTGTAATTACGTGACTCATTGACTTGTCCATTAATAAAACCTTCTTGAATATAAAAAAAATTAAAAAAGTCCTCCCAAAAAAAACAGGAAATGAAAAAGGCGTGTCCAAACTTTTGACTGGTACTGTATATGTTTATTTGTTTGTCATTTATTACCCATTTTTGTATAAACAGGATCTCACAAGAGTGTGTACACCTCATTTTTGTAAATGGTGTATTATGTCTTTTCATGGGACAACACTGAAGTTTTGACACTTTGATACAGGGTAACTTAGTCGGTGTACACCTTGTATAACAGTCTAAATTTGTTGTGTACAGAGTGTCAATATTTTGTATGGCCACCATTATTTTCCAGCACTGCTTTAACTCTCTTGGGCATGGCGTTCACTAGAGGTTCGCAGGTTGCCACTGGAATCCTCTTCCACTCCTCCATAATGACATAACGGAGCTTGTGAATGTTAGAGACCTTGCTCTTCTCCACCTTCCGTTTGAGATTGGCCCACGGATGTTTAATATTGTTTAGGTCTGGAGACATGCTTGGCCAGAACCTTCCCCCATATTTTCTTTAGCAAGACAGTGGTTGTCTTGGAGGTGTGTTCAGGGTCATTATGTTGGATTACTGCCCTGTGGCCCAGTTTCCTAGGGATTCGGATTGTGCTGTGCTTCAGTATGTCACAGTACATGTTGGCATTCATGGTTCCCTCAATGAACTGTAGCTCCCGAAGCCGGCAGCACTCATGTAACCCAAACCATGACACTTCCACCACGTGATAGACTGTAGGAAAGATACACTTGTCTTCGTACTCTTCACCTGGTTGCTGCAAAACACACTTGACACCATCTAGACCAAATAAGTTTATATTCGTCTCATCCGGTCACAGGACATGGTTTCTGTAATCCATGTCCTTAGTCTGTTTGTTTTCAAAAAACTGTTTGCAGGCCCTCTTGTGCATCATCTTTAGAAGATGCTTCCTTCTGGGACAACAGCAATGAAGACCAATTTGATGCTGTGTGGTCTGGTCTGAGAACTCATAGGCTGACGCCCGCCCCTTTTACCCTCTGCAGCATTGCAGCCAGCACTCATATGCTGGGGCGTAGCTATAGGGGGTGCAGAGGTAGCAGTCGCTACCGGGCCCTGCAGCCTGAGGGGGCCAAAAAGTCCTCCTGCCACGTAGGAAAACACCAGTATTATAATTAGTACATAATAGTTGAGGGGGCCCTATTTACTTTTCTGCATTGGGGCCCAAGAGCTTCAAGTTACGCCTCTGCTCATATGTCTATTTTAAAAAAAAGTCTCTGGATATGATGCTGCGTATGTGCAATCAACTTCTTTGATTGACCATGGTGACACCTGTTCTGAGTGGAACCTTTCTTGTTAAACCGCTGTATGTTCTTGGCCACCGTGCTGTAGCTCAGTTTCAGGGAGTTCTTCTAGCCTAGGCCATCGTTATATTGAGCAACTATTCTTTTCTCGTCAATATCATTGGGGGGACAGCAACTTGGGTATAGGCCAGTTTTCTGGTGCTTTTTTCTTTGGGTGGGTGGTCTTTCTGGCCAACCCCAGGGACTTCGGGCACCCTCTGGTACTACTTGCAGCCCTTCAGCGACCCAGGATTCTAATGAAGGGTCGTTGATCCAGGGATTTATTCTGATTGCTAGATTGGAGTTGGGAAGGAATTTTTTCCCTAAAATGAGGACTATTGGCTTCTACCTCATGGGGATTTTTGTCTTTCTCTGGATGAACACTTTAGCACAATAGGCATTACAAACTATGTAATACCATTTTGCCGGCAGGTTGCTCCTGGTGTTTTTCCAATGCATCTTCTGGTCTTTCCCAGAGGATACAGCACCTTGACCCCCCACCTTGTGCCCTCTGGTTAACTTGTCCCTTTCCAAGGAAGATGCAACAAAGCCACCCGCTTCCAAAGCAGTAGCGACTTGTTTTGCCTGTGCACGCTGTCATGTTAAGTTTGCATGTGGCTAGTCTAGCTCATTTGGGCTTGTTGCACAGTGACCTAGCCGGACACCATGGGGCAAAACCTCTCCTGTCAGGAATGGGCTAGGTCCCTCTCACTAGCGGTGGGTGACCTTTCCAGGCTATCACAGGTTATAGGCTCGGCCATAGAGCATTTGCTGCCCAACCTAGCACTTCCCAGGGTACCGCAGGAATGGTTCACATAAAAGGACTAGAGTTCCCTTGTCCTCCATTTTGCCTGATCTCTCTTCAGACAGATCGCTGGCAGTATAGAGGCCCAACTCCCCTCGCCCTCCCCCTGCTGTATAGAAGTTATGGAGGAGAGATGTCTGTGTGCTGAGGGGGAGGGGGGAAGAGGGAGGGGAAGAGGCAGACGAGAAGCACACCCCTCAATTCAAAAATCCTTTGCTGCCAGAAGCATAGAAGTGGGCTGAAAGCCTGTAATGAGACAACTCCTTTAAGGATGAGGGTGTGTCTCACTCTGAAGAGGAGGTTTCTTTTAAGCCCAGCAGATGGCATCATTTGGTGTTCCCTACTCATACGGAGTTTGGGGAACCTGTTTCCAGGAAATGGAAACATCCTGACAGGTGTTTATTTTCTACAAGGCCGCTTAATGTACTTTTACCTTTTCCTTAGCAATTGGTGACTAAGTAATCAGAGGTCCCCTCAGTAGATGCCCGGTCTCATGCCTCTCGAGGAGCACTACCATTTCTCTCTGTTGCAGCAGCATTGCAAGATTACGCTGACAAACGGATTGATGGTTTATGCAAATCTTCTTTTGAAGCTTCTGGGGCGACCCTGCAGCCTGTCTTGCTTTCTCCTGGGTCAGCAATGCCTGCACAGTCTAGGTCGAACAGCTGCAGCAGGGGCTATCGTCTGGCGCATCTGCAGAAGAGCTATTGGAACTCGCGTCCCAGCTCATGAATGCAGTTAAGTTCCTTTGTGAGCCCTCATTTGAATCTGCTCGTCTGAATGCTAGATCATCTGCGAAATCAGTGGTCATCTGGCGCTCTTTGTTTTTAAAGTCTTGTCGGCTGATCCAAAAAGACACTTACTGCACTTTCCATTTTCTGGGTAGTGTGTGGATAATCTCAGAAGCTACAGGTGGTCGCAGTCCCTCCTCCCTAAAAATTGTCTTGCTCGGCAGCTGTAGCTTAAGAAACGTTTTCAATTTCAGTCCTTTTGGAAATTCTCTTATAAGCCTGCAGGGAAAAAGGACCCCCGTTCTTCATGGTCCAAGCAGCCACCCACTGAGCCAGCACCTTCCTAGCATTTTCGTCCTAAAACATCAAAACACCCCTTCACCAAGGCTTTCTTGACCTGAGTCTTTCCCCAACCGAAGGTTCTTGTCATGTGGGAGGGCACCTCCTCCAATTCCAGGAGGTTTGGAAGGTCAACGACTCTTGGGAAGTTGTCTTATCAGGCTGCAAGATCCACTTCGTATCCATTCTCGTTTTTTCCTTCCTTGCACGCCTTTCGTGTCCGGATATCCGCTTTATTCAGGCAATTCATGCCCTTTTCCTTCAAGGTGTAATTCTGATGGTGCCCGAAACAGAGCGTATCCGGGTGTTTTTATTCTAACCTTTTCACGGTTCCCAAGAAAAGACTGCTCAATCAGACCTGTTCTGCATCTCAAGGAGCTCAACAGTAATGTACAGTTCCGCATGGAGTCTCTCCATTCAGTAATTGCGGCTCTGAAGCAAGGCAAATTTCTTTTCACCATAGAGCTCGGGGACGCTTACCTGCACATCTCTATAGCCAAATCCTATCAGCGTTTTCTTAGTTTCACTGTGGGTTCACTACATTTCCAATTCATGGCTCTGCCATTCAGCCTCGCTGCAGCCAAGGGTCTTCGCCAAGGTCTTAGGGCCTTTCATGTCAATCTTTCGCATCAGTGGGTTTGCCATTTTTGCCTTACCTAGACGACCACCTTGTCGTCAATCTTGAAGCGACAATCTGGACGGATCAGGATCACCCTTGATACCTTAACACCCTTCTGATGAGTTGTCAGCTACAACAAATTTTGCCTGGCCCCATCCCAGCAGATGGAATTCCTGGGCATGACCCTAGACATACAGTCAGCCAGAGTGTATCTTCTGCCAGGAACTATTCGGCTCTTACGGGCGGGCGTTTATCTTTTGCAGAAACGCTCCCCGTATGCCCTTTGCACTTGCATGTGCATTCTGGGCAGGATGGTTGCAGCCTTCGAACCTGTGCCGCTCATAGTTTCATTCTCGCCTCCTCCAGTGGGCCATTCTAGTTCGCTGGGGCAGCTCTCTATTTTCTCTGGACAAGGAAATTCTGCTTCTGTCCCAAGGTTGTGTCGACCTCAGTTGGTGACTGGTGTCTCCTGCACTATTTTAGGGAAAGTCCTTTCTTCCGCCCCAATGGCTGATCATGTCCACAGATGCCAGCTCCTCCAGCTGGGGAACTGTGTTTGGTTCCTGGATGACTCCGGGTCTGTGGCCCTACCAGGGAATCCCGTCTATATATCAATTTTCTGGAATTCCGGGCCATTTTTCTAGCACCCTCTCACTGGTCCCTTCTTTTCCAGGGTCAAACAGTTCGGGTTCAGAACGACCACACCACTGCAACGGCTTATCTGAATTGTCAGGGAGGCACCAGGAGCCGGGCGGTTTTCCTGGAGGCCTCAGTGATCCTGAGCTGGGCTCCGTTCCATCCCTGCAAGCAATTTTTCATTCCAATAGTGGAGAACTAGATCGCCAATCTCCACAGCCGGCCAGCAGTAGATCCCTGGGAGTGATCTCTTTTGCCAGGGGTGTTTCAGCTTCTGTGCCGGAGGTGAGTTATCCTGCCCCAACTAATAGCTCCCGAAATACTTATCCAGGTCCTGAGATCCTCTGGCTCTTACCGTGGATGCACTGGTCCTTCCATTGAGTCAGTTTGCGCTAGTCTACCTCTCCCCCTCCTTAGCTGAGTTTTCAAACAGCTGAAGAGCTAAGGGGTTTTGGTTATTCTCGCCACTCCAGATTGGTCTTTCAGGGCTTGGTACGCGAATCTCATTGTCCTGTTGGCAGATTTCCTATGGCTTCTCCCTCTGCGCATGGACCTCCTTTCCCCAGGTCCTCTGTTCCACCCCACTTTACCTCTGCTGCATTTGACATCTTGGCTGTTGAAACTGCAATTCTAGAATCTCGTTGCCTTTAAGATTTAGATCATTCGGACCCGCAATCTGCCCATATTTATTATCGTACCTGGAAGGCCTTTTTTTACTTGGTGCGAGCCGCAGGGTTTTCACCCCTTGGGTTGTTATTCCCCACAAGTCCTATCTTTCCTTCAGTCATGTCTGGAGCAGGGCCTTGGCCTTTCCTCCTTGAAAGGGTCAGATATCTGGCCTCCTGTTCTCAAGTCAGGACTTTTCTGCAGGGTGTTGCACTCTCTGTCCCACCTGTTAGCAGGTGGATCAAGCCTGTGGATTTAAATCTTGTTTTGAATGCCATGCAGTCTTCGCCTTTTGAACATTGCCTGCGAAGATTCCCTTCGTTTACTTTTTTTTTAAGGTGGCCTTCCTTGTGGCCATAACATCGATCTGTCAAGTGTCTGAACTGGTAGATCTCTTGCAGATCCTCTTTTTTGATTCATAAGGACAAACTCGTCCTACGTCCTGTGCCTTCGTTTCTCCTTAAGGTGGTTTCCTTTTTCCACCTCAATAAGGACCTAGTTCTGCCCTCTTTTTGCCCCTCTCCCTCTCAACCTCGAGAGTGCTCGCTGCATTATTTGGATGTTTTCCGGGCAGTCCAGATCTACCTCACTGCCACTGATTCTTTCAGGTGCTCCGACTCTTTCTGTCTTTCCAGAGGATCTGCGTAGGGGTCTGGTGGCCTCTAAGGTCCTCATGGACAGCTGGATCCGGTCTGCCATTTCAGAAGCCTACCAGTCCAGGAGTCAACCTCTTCCTTTCCAGATCACTGCTTACTCTACTCGAGTGGTCGGTGCCTTCTCATGCTTCAGCCTCTCAGGTTTTCAAGGCTGCGACCTGGTCCTCAATGACTGCATTACATTCTTTCAAAGTGTCATATCTTCAGTGTTGTCCTATGATACAATATTTACAAAAATGTGAGGGGTGTACTCACGTTTGTGAGATACTGTATATATAAAAATGGGTAATTGATAACCTAGACACGTGAACATATACAGTACTAGTCAAAAGTTTGGACACGCCTTTTTCATTTCATATTTTTTTTTACATTCATAGAATAATATAGAATTCTAAAAACTATCGAAGAACCACAAATGGAATTAAGTTGTAAATATGAGTGTTTAACCTTAGAATGTTAAGCTTTGCATACTCTTCACATTCTCTCAGTTAATTTCATGAGGTAATAGCTTGAAAAGGTTTTCCAACAGTCTTAAAGGAGTTCCCAGAGGTGATGAGCACATAACTGCTTTTCTTTTATTCTGCAGTATAACTCATTCCCGTTGGGTTTCAGGTGAATGATTGTGGAGGCCATGTCATTTGATGCATAACTCCATCACTCTTCTCCTCGGTCATTTAGCCCTTACATAGCCTGAAGGTGTATTCCAGGTCATTGTCCTGTAAAAAACAAAAAAAACAACAAATGATGGTCTCACTAAGTGCACACCAGATCGCATGGCGTGTTGCAGCAGAATGCTAATCTCGTTGTTTATTTAGGTTGTCCTATCTTATTAAAGACGCTCTGCATCCAGTTTGTAGCACGCCAGTTCAGTTCATCCAGTTTGGAAAAAATTAGGAAATGGTAACTCTTGCACAATTCTCTGCGTTAATTTTTATGTGATTTCTGAATATAGTCAAGGTAGTATGCTTGGCTATATTTGGACATCCCATGAAATTAATGGGCAAAACTGTGGAAGCGCTGCCATCTCCTAATACTTTGGGCATGGATCATAGCTTGCTACAAGGGAGTCGCATACCAAATTTAACAAGATGGGACAAAAATACGTTGGTCTTTTATCTCGGAGAGCAGGAAGTGACCTCACCATGGTCGGAGGGGAGCAAAGACTTTGGGCCACATGTATGAAAACTGTCTAGGTCTAAAACTCTTTTCTGCCCTTAGCAACCAATCAGAGCTCCCCTCTCATTTTTCCAGAGCACTATATGAAATGAAAGGGGCACTCTGGTTGCTATGGGCAACAGTGAGTTTTAGACCTAGACTGTTTTCAAACATGTGGCCCAAAGTCTTTGCTCCCCTCCGACCATGGTGAGGTCACTTCCTGCTCTCTGTGTAATCAGGAAGCGAGATATGGACGGTAACCTGGAGACATTTGTGTGCATTCAGAACAGATAAAATCTCCTGATATTGTCTTGGTCAGGAGATAAAAGACCAGCGTATTTAGAAAAAGTCTTCAATTACCTGTGTTTGAAAACTAATCATTGTAGAGAGAAAACCCCTTAAATAAATCACTACCAGTGTTACTAGCCAAGCACCCCTCTCATTATCACACCTGCTCTTCATGCTTCACAATGGAAACCATTAGAAACTATATACTCATCTTTTCTGCACCTCACAAAGACATGGTAGTTGAAACCAAAAATCTCATGTAGAGTTTTTCATTAGCCTAATGTCTATTCCTGGGCGTTGTGTGAAAATTGTCTGGCAGTAAAATTATCTTTGTTGACCATAGCAACATTTCATATAGTGCCCTGGATAAGCTGAGCTCTGATTGGTTGCTATGGGCAACATATATAGTCTTACTGCTAGACTGTTTTCATACATAAGGCCCATTGTGTTTTTTGGCCCAGGAAATTCTTGTTGTTCCTCTTTAGTGACTTCTTTGCAGCAATTCAACCATAAGGACCATAAGGAGGGGATCCATTGACTTCTATAGGAACGGTGGATCCTGTGTTACCATTGTGTTATATGGATCCTGTGACACATTGGTGTTACCTTTCAGTGTAATCCTGCCTGTGCTGATGAGGAGACTGATGAACAGTTTTCTCTATAGAACAGGAAGTATAAGACCATTATTAGGCATAGTGGCCCAGGTGAAAACTGCAAGAATTCAGAATTTTAAAAAATATATATTAATGGGGTTATACAAAAAAAAATAACCAAACATTCTTAAAAATTTGTTCTTAACAAAAACAGGAGTTAAACAATAGGTCTATTATTATTTATTACTTATTCCCTTTTAAGATTTAGACAGATTATTAGTTTGCTAAAGAATAAGATTACATGCTGCCTATAGAAGTCTATGAGGTGAGTAGGAAAGAGGAGGAGGAGCAGTGAAAAATTAGATCAGGTAAAAACTGATCACTAGAAACCGCCTATAGAAGTAAAACATGGTGAAAAATGCCATATGTCCTATAATGACCAGAAATTCTAAAGGAATAATTCTTCCTTTGTTGAGGTAATGCATCTTGTGCACAGGATTTGGCCTGTCAAAATTACCAAATAGTTTGTTGAGGATGACAAGAGATAGTATGATTAAATTGCATTCAGGTAAAAATCCATGAATCATATGTTTGGATAAACACGTTTTGATGTCTTTTAATCCATATAACCATAAGATCAATTTGATCTTTAGCATTTTTGCAAGTGAAAATTATAGTAATTACTTTACAGTTTAAGCTATAAATTGATTTAACTCATCCGATGACCCCCTTTCAGATCAAAAAGATATCATCCCTGTAACATGCCAAGAATAGGATCTGGTCCATTGAGGCATCCTATACTGACAGAAGTAGGTCTGTTTCTCACAGCCCCTCAAAAACTGGGATGAAGGCTCAAGCTGCAATACCCATTAGGGGTTTTATCATCCTGATGAACTGGATACTGTATCTACTGCTAACATAATGTGTTCATACATAGGAAATGCGATCTTGGTGAATATCTGATTTGGATGTTTTTTTCCCCCGGTTTACTATATTATAATTATAAGCACCTGTAATGCCATCTTCTCACCTTGAGACTTGTAACAGTATTGGCGTTTTACATTTTATAAGTGATTTTAAAAGTTATAATGTACTTTTTCAATATACATTTTTATGTCTGCACTCTTTGCATGTTTATTGTAATTTATTTTCATTTCTGCCATGTCATTCTTGTCAAAGGTATGGAATATCATAGGCCGTTCCTTAGTTGTGGATGAAGGAGAGGATGACCTTGGACGTGGATCTCACCATTTATCTAAAGTTACAGGCAACTCCGGCAAAGGGTAACTTCGACAATTTATCAATTTTTTAACTTCATGCCTATTGCTTCTGTTTCCGAACTTCCTACCAAATTAGAGTCCCTCACATATATACTGTAAATATTACATACATACATACATACATTACAAATATCTAGTAGTGAAATCAGTAGGTAGATCCTCTGCAAAAAAAAAAAAAAAAAAAAGGGCCAGATTGCAGCTGCTTAGAAGGTAAGGCCACTCCGATGGCTCCACTAATATTATAGCTAGGGCTTCCTTACATCCTTTACAGGTCTTCTGAAGCCTGGAATATTGGGCAATTTATTTTTTCTTTTGCCACGTTAGTTTTTACCTCCCCGCCTTCCCGGAGCCATAACGTTTTTATTTTTCCATCTACATAGACAAATGAGGGCTTTTATTTTGTGGGACAAGATGTACTTTCTAATGGTGTCATTATCTTACCATAGAATATGCTGGGAAACGGCCCAAAAATTCTAAATGGGACAAAATGTGAAAAAAACGTACTTGCGCCATGTTTGTGGGAGTTTTGTTTCTGCGGCGTCCAATCTTCAATATAAATGATGTGTTATCTGTGTTTTACAGCTTGATGCGAATCTGGCAATACCAAACTGTCAGGAAAACCCGCCGGGCCCACTCAAGGGTTGAAAACCTGACTTGTATCGTGACGTTGCGCCCCCCCCCCCCCCCCCCGGGGGGTGCACAAGGTCAGCCGGATACGGTTTCACAGTTAACCCCTGTCCACACGGGCATAGGAAGAACCAGGGAGTGTGAGAGGATACCCCACTCGCCCACAACCCTGAATGGCTGGAAGAGATCTGTTTACCCACACCAATTAAACAGAGCTCTATCAGCCCAGTAAACTGCCACCAGTTCCTCATTGGTTATAATACTGGTCTGTTACCGACTTACAACAAGGCCAGGAACCAGCCTTGGGGGTAGCTATATTAAAGACTGAGAATAAGGCAGGTGAGTTCGATGACAACAAACCAGCCCAAATTAAAAAATTTTAGATTTAATACGCCTTGGAGGGCGCACTAGACAACCAATATATACATAGGGACAATACTATACAGATATTGGTCAGAGGTGCAAAAAAGGATATGGTTACAAACAAAGAGGTAGCAAGATGTGGCTAATCACCTTAGGTTAGCCTTGTGCTGGCCTACACACGGGTGAAATGTGGCCTGCGGGTTCTGGACGCTCCTGTACGCTCGGCGTAACCCCTTCCAATAGAGAACGGCGCTGGGCAAAGCCGGGTTTCTACTTAAAACAGTACTGGGACATCCCACTTCGCACCACCTGTTACACCCACTCACGCCCGTGGGACGGCCTTCACACTCCTCCCTCTTGGGTCATGCAGTTTTCTGGCTGGAACATAAAATGGGCCATAGTGGGGCAGGGCATTGGCAAGGAACTGAGCCAATGATACCATCAGAACCGGATGGGCCTCGGCTACGGCCTGGAACCACACATGCCCATCCTACCTGGTTTCTAAGGCCAGCTTTGGATTTCTCTCTTCCCCTGCACCCTACAAGCATGGGAGTGGCAGCTACACGTGTGGGAAGTTTCATATTTTAAAATATGAAACTGGGGTGGACCTCTGATGAACTTTTCGCCCTTGAAGCCTGATGAAATATCGGTGCCTCTCAGACTGGCATGACCCTTTGATCCTGGGATCTGAGAGCAAATATGTTAATGAATTTAAATGAGGACCCTTTGATGCGTCGACCTCCCCTGCTGGGCTGGCTTCCAATGGACAAGCAGTTGGGCATACAACTGAATTGAGGCCTGTGTTAGCCAGGGGTGCTGTGTGCTGTCTAATTGACGGCTTCCTGTGACATGCTGCAATCCGAGTGACTTTTGAAGTTGGAGGGGGGGATGACTTTGTCATTTTTGTGTCACTTTTCCCCACACAAACATGTAGGGTTTTCATTAGGTTTTAGTACTGTAAACAAACACAAATTTCCTATTTTTAAAATTTTTGCCGTAGCGCCATTTTCTACAACCAATAACTTTTTTTGTACTTTCACCTATGGGCTTGAGTAAGGATGCATTTTTTGCAATCTGAAGTGTACTTTTTACTTGCACCAGTTTGGAATACATGCAACTTTGTTGATCACTTTTATTCCAATTTTTAGGAAATGACCAGAAAACCTCAGTTTTGTTTTTTGGAATTTTTTTTCTTCTATGGTGTTCAGTGTATGGGATAAATTAATTTGAAAAATTACTACTAAATTTCTAATCCCCATAGTGTGGTAAAAATAAAAGAAAAAATAAACATGGATCTCACAAGGAAACCTTATATGTTTTATGTCCATCGGATTAGGGATGACCGCCCAAGTGGGATGTTTTGGATCCCTTATTGGAGTTAGTAAATCACTGTATATATAAGGTTCCCTGTTAATAGGTGGTGTTCCACCAGACTTGATAATAGAAAAGGAGTTATTCCTTCATAATTAGAAAGGGATTAATGGAGTGGTTAGAAATCAGGTTTTAAAGAGTGTGTATAGAGGTTAAGTTTTATATATAATAAAAGTTATGTTTTAGTGCTTTATAGATTGAGAACTGATAGAGTTTAAGTTTGCCTATGGCAAAATAGTAAATATAGAGTTCCATAACAATGCACGTTTCTCATAAAATTTAATCACCTATTTTATGAGAGAAAACTCTTACCATCAACTTGTTAATACTTTCTGGGGTGGGGAAAAAATCTTTTCTTTAGGGCATTTCTACCAGTTTTCATTTTTAAAGGAAAAACCACCGTAGCCAGATGTCGGTTACAGGTCATTAGAGAAATAAAATACACTTTAAACAATGCTTTGTTTCTTTTTGTGAGTTTTTCTCATCTTAGATGCATATTCTTTGGGGGGGGAAGGGAGGACTCCATGGTGTTTTTCTGGGTCATGTTGGCACCATTAGACCATGACTGTAGAGTCGGTAAGCCAAAGCTCCGGCTCCAGCTCAGACTACTCAATTTCCCAAACTCGGTCTCTCATTCCCTCATGAATGGCGCATGTTTAAGTGATAACTTTACTGTTGTTAAACTGGGAACATCAGACTTTTTATCCCTTTTATGATACAATAATCTTATACATAAATTTGACTTGCAACTGTTTAGCATCTACTTAGTTCTGTAGATTCTTGTCATGTAACTGCATTGTTACTGTTTTACTCCTAAAAATCAAAATGTTAATATTTTGTAAATCAACCTTTGTCTTTCAACACTGGCTGAATCCTTCCGGGTTCTTGATCAGATTCCAGCATGTCTCAACCGAAATCTGATGCCAGGTCTCTTCTACACCTTCCCAATATTGGTGCATAGTGGTCGACTCACTTTAGGTACGTATACAGCTGTTTCTTCAACTCTAACCCACAAGTGTTTGATTGGATTGAGGTCTGGGGACTTTGTGGGCCAATGCAGAAACTCTACTTCATTATCATTGAATCATTTCTTTGCCAAACGCAACGTATGCTTTGGGTCGTTGTCCTTCTGGAACACACTGTTCTTTTCAGACCCATAGTACTGGAGTATATGAAGTAACTCCTCTTGTAGGATACTCGCATATAGCTCGGCATTGAGATCACCATTAATCCTGGCCAAGTATCCAACATCTTTGGCTGTGAAACAACTCCATATCATCAGGCTTCTTCCACCAAAATTGACAATTCCTTCAATTTCTCGATCAGTTAGCTTCCTTTTCCTTGATTCTTCCAAACCCATTTGCACCCATCAGAGCCCGATCTATTGACTTTCATCTCATCATGCCAAATCACTCGTTTTACAATCTTCTACCTTTCATACTTTTTTGTAAATTCAAGCCTATGCTCCTTATGATGATGATATTGAAGTCGAGGCTTCTTGACCTCTTTTCGGGCCAACTTTTCAGACCTGTCTAATGCGTGTTGCCCGGTGCTTGCATGAACCTCTGTGATCTCACTATTACAAAGCATACGAACCACCTCCATTGCCGTGTCTGTCCTGCCAGAACTAATAGACCTTGTAATGAGCTGACTTGTTGATATTTTGTCTGGAAGCCCACCTCTCGACTTTTGAATGGATGGACAGACTTAATTTCATCACATGATGCAGTTTGGCAATTTTCTTGGCCCAGAAGCCGCTATCAAAGAGCTGGATGATGCGGTTTCTCTTTTCTTGGGAAATCTTCTTCATGGCTGCTCCTTGATTCGAACCAGTGACCTTTTGCTAATGCAGTGAGCTATTAGGGAATTTGAGAACAGGTTGTAATTTGTAGTACACAAGAAGAAAAAGATTGTTCCACCACCGGGAGCAAAACAGTAACAATGCAGTTACATAACATGACTATGCATAAATAAGCATATGCTAAATAGTTGTAAGTCAAATTTAGCTATGAGAGAGCCATGATAATTTTCTATAAAATGATGGTAGTTTCATGTTCAAAGCTGTAGTGGATGGTGAGATATGGAGCCTGAAAGTCAAATGTTCAAAACATTGTTACCCTTTTGCTTGTCAGTGTAAAATATATTTATTGGATACAGCATTAGAACAAAAAACTTGTACAAAAAAATTGTAAATAAGCAAAATGCTGCAGTAAGTGGGAAAAACCATTTCAACAAGAACGTACTGTTGAGCGAGTCTATGAATTTGTTTTGAGAAATAGTATTGCCTCCATCAGATCCACCTTCATAAATTACCTCAAATCTTTCTACACTAACTTGGGTTGGTGGCAAAGCATTGACCACATGGGCAACATCTCTAACAATCTCAGGGTATAAAGGAATTGCCTCATGCAGTCAGTTTTGATGAATGGTTGAACTCTTTTACGTCTTTGAGAGCGATTAAATTTTTTTTCTGAAATCTGGTTAATCTGTTTGCTATGAGAGCAGAACCTTTTCCCCTGTGGCAACACTTTGCCTGCTTCATGTCATTCAAATACTTTTCAAAATTACACTCCTCATCTGATGAGGCTGAAGATATGGGAGCCGTAGCACTGGCAAGACCCAATTCCTCTTGCTCTTGGCACCGCATTGAACTAGCTCTACCAATTTATTATATATTTTGGTAGTCGGACTCTATCCATTTTATAATGACTCTGACTCCACAGCCCTGCGTTAAACGGCTGATTTGTTCTTGTATATTGCAAAGTGGGGTCTTCATTAATTAAATTTGTTTTTTCCAGCACTTATTATAAGTATTCAATTGTACTGAGATCTTGGGAAGTCCAGTTAACAACTTGAACTCTTTGCAAAAGTTGTGCAGGAATGGTTTGAGGAACAGGACACTGGGAGTTGGCGCATTTATATGCCAACAGAGTCACAGCTATTATGGACTATAATTACTATATACTTGGTCTGCAACCATATTTAGATTGGTGGTACGTGAATGTTGCTTATAAATGTAAACGGCAGGTGTCTAGGTTTGCTGAGCAGAAGGTTGACCAGCGAATCATGCTCAGGCTGCTGGCTCCGTTCCATACTGCATCCTGGTGCCATATCTTTACCAGGTGAGCAACAAATGCACTCTGTGGCCCAAATTATGTAAAGGAAACCTAATTCTTTGGATCAGGCCACTTTCTTCCATTTCCTCACAATTCAGTTTTGATGCTTAATTGCCCATTGTAGGCTCTTAAATCGGTGGATACACTATGACTTTACATGGGCTATGTAGTAAGCTGTAAGTTACTGTGTGTTCTGACATCTTTCTATTATAACCACTATAACCTTTACCTCGAACTCTCTCATGTGCATCAATGTGCTTTGGGTATCTATAATACTTAGGGTGCATCCACATGGCAGGTTAAAATACCGTCCGGATTCTAATTAAAAGAATCTGGCTGATGTTTTGACATCTTGTATGTGGCTTTGGGGGACAGTTCTTCCCACAGCTTGCAGATTCGCCCATCCTCCTCAACCACTGACATGTAAATCTTCTGCTCGAAAACCGGGCGGAAGAATGAACATGTTCTAAGTTTTTAGGAACGCCAGCGGTGTCAAAAACCATCCTGCAGAAAATCCATGAAGTGTGGACTGCTGCACGGATTTTCTATTTAAATCAATGTAAAAAGTTGACAGTCTGTTTACAAATGATTTTCAAATCCAAAAACTGTCTGTAAGACTGACTGAAAACCCTGCCATGAAGACATGCACTTAAGAGAGTTAGAGGTCGTGTCTGACTTTAAAATGTGGAAAAATAAAAGTATGCTATAGCTGTATTTAACCCTATAAGCCCCAGGACAAAAAAGGCCCTAATGAAAAACACCTTTTTTAGTTTTTGCCTCCTTGCATTTCAGCAGTTACAACTTTTATTTTTTTCAGTGACACTGCTGTGTGAAGCCTTGTTTTATGCAGGAGAAGTTTTACTTTTTGGGGGCATAGTTTGAGTTTTACATATAAATTACTGAAGAATTTTTAAAAAGTATGTTTTGTTCGATATTTTTTTTAGCATTGGACCATGAAAATGGGGGGTGAAAAACAGTTCTGCCATTGTTTTTTGGGTTTCAATTTTACAGCGTTCACTGTGTGGCATAAATGACAGGATAACTTTACTATGCGGGTCAGTACAATTGCAATAATATAAATTTTATGTAGTTTTTTTATATTTTATTACTTTTACACTATAGAAATGCATTTATAAAAAATTGTTTTTATGTCGTCATATTATGATTACGGGCTTATTTTTTGCGGGATGAATTGGTTTTTGTTGGTACCATTATGGGGTGCATATGACGCTTTGATCACTTTTTATTAAGGTTTTTGTGAGGCATTTTGAACATAATACAGCAATCCTGGTAGTGATTTTTATTTTTCCTTATTCAAAGCTTTATTGAAAATAGAAAGAGACACAATCATCGCAGGAAAAAAAAGGAAAAAACACAGAATAGTTCCAGTGCTAAGAGTCCAATCGTCAAGCTGAAATACACAGAAAAGGACCATATCATCATAGACATTTTATCAAGTATACATTATACTTTCTTCATACAATTTCTGATATGTACCTAGCTGGAAGCTTCATATTTTTAATGAGCAGAATTATCCTTACGAAGGCATATCTTCATCCATTTCCAATATAATTGAATAGTCAAAATTCTTAACTGTTAAGAAACCAAACAACGTAACAATCGGCTGGGGAGACGCTATATTTATTAGTGTTACGAAACCTATTTTAACCTGACACCTAGTGGAGGAGAGGACCTTCAAGAACGCACTGTGACCGGAGAATGTTTCTATCTTTCCATGTGAGTAATTCGTTTCCAGGGGCCTCTTGGCGATACTATTCATTTTTCTAACATCACTGCAAGTGCGTGTAGCTCTGAGATCCACAGAACTCCAACCACTCTCCCCATATTTTATGGTATCTATCCGTGGTCTGATTGCGGTCTGCACTGATCTCTTCCATTCTCTGTATCGCAAAGACCTCTTTGAACCAGTCAGTGAGAGTTGGAATATTGTTAGATCTCCAACGTCTCGGAATCAACGCTCTAGCTGCTATTAGGAGATAGATCAGTACACTCCCTTTCAAGGTGATTTTTATTTTTTACAGCGGTCACCATACAGCAGTATAAATAACATGCTAGCTTTACGCATCAGGCCGATAGGATTACAGCAATACCCAATTTGTATATATTTGGTATATTTTAATTCTTTTACACAATAAAAACACTTTTTTTTTTCAAAAAGGAAAACACGTTTTTGTATCGCCATAGTCTGAGACACATAATTTTATTAAATTTTTTTGTGTTTACGGAGATGTGTAGGGGCTTGTTCTTTGTGGGATGAGTTAATGTTTTTCTTGGTATCATTTTTAGGGGGAAAAAGCTTCTTGATCGGTTTTAAATCAGTTTTTTTTTTTTTGGAAGGCAGGATGAAGAAAATACTGCAATAGTGTTTTTTAATATTATTTTTAACAGGGGTTACTGTGCAGTATACGTGTCAAGTTAGTTTTGTTCTGTGGGTCAATACAATTACGACGGTACTCAATCTGTGTTGTTTTTTTTGGGGGGGGAGGGTTGGGGGGTTGCGGGATGAACTGCTGTTTTAATTGGCACCACTTCGGCATTTATGAGTTTTTGATCGCTTTTTATTCCATTTTATGTGCTGCGGGATGAATGAGAATCGCAATTCTGTGATTTGTTATTTTTACACAGAGAATTGCATCAATGGTACCATAGAGATCAGTACACAGCATTATTGCTGTATGCTGGTCTCCATGGCGACTGTCACTCACCGTGCCCAGCATTGCCCACAATGCATTGTGGGCATGGTGACGTCATAGACAGCCCGGAAGTGTTTATTACAACACTTCCAGGCTGTCCGGTACCAACACAGCAGCGGCACTGGTGCTTCTGCTGCACCAATTATAGACTGGAGGAGCTTACGCCTCCTGTCTGTACCTTAGCTGTGCGATCTTGATAGAACACGACAGCTAAGGGTTTATCACTCGCGGCCAGAGCTAATTCCAGCCACGAGTGATGCGTCATGGGGCCAGCGGTAATATACCACTGGTCTCATGTCGCAATCGTGCAGGACTCACTTGTGAGCCCGCATGATCTGCAGGACGTACCCTTATGTCTATTTGCGGGAACGCACTAGGTATGGGTACATCCAATGTCGGGAAGGGGTTTAGCAGTTAGTCTAAAATCGGAGTTTTTTCTGGTCCCAACCGATGAAGCTAGGTGCTGGCAGTAACTAACAGCTGGCACTCACTATGTGCTTAGCATACTCGGCAAATGAGCCAACTTCGTACTTCCTTATCATTATAATGTAACTGTATATCATGTCAGGAAGGGGTAAAAGCTAAACAATGAAATGGGAATATCTCTTTAAACTCTCCCAAAGTTACTACTTTACCAGCCTGTGCAGCAAGAGAGTGATGTTGAGGAGCCTTAAGGTTTCACAAAAAAATTATTTTTTCAGTGTTTACTTCCTTTAATATTTCTACCCATAAGGTTTCAACATCATTCTAATTTTCATCCCTGGCATAGGCATACTCCACTGCACTTTTTTTATTGGCCCTGTCGATCTAAAAAAAAAGTGTGGAACCATGGATATTTTAGTTTGTGTTGCTGACGTATTCGGCTAGATCTCTCACCTGAGTCTACCAATGCTTTTGTAACACCAACTACAATCTTTTATTTCGTATTTGGACCTTGAGTGCTCCCATATTGCCTGTTCGACTTTCTGGCTTTTCTGAATGTAGACCAGGGACGCTGCTAGGGTCCTAAAACATCCAGGTCATGGGCCCCTTGTGTTGGATTTTGCTCAGTAGGGCTGGGATCACACTGCAATTTTCATGGCACATGAAAACCAATCAGAGCTTTTTTCTTTCCAGAGCACTATGTGAAATGAAAGCTTAGTTCTGATTGGTTGATATAGGTAACAAAGACAGTCTTATAGACAGTTTTCACACATAAGCCCCAGTGTTTTTTTTTTGTTTTTTTTTTTACTATTTTATTACATTGTTAGTAATGAAGGTATCTGACAGATGAAATCATGAGGATATATACTGCTCTGTAGTCTTTGTGAGAGAACTATTGAACATGTCCACCTTTCACCACCAGGTAAACTTCCAGGACAGATCACCTCGGTTCTTTTCCAGAGATGAAGCATTTATTTCAGATTTCAGTCCTAAAGACTTCAATTATTATAACAGAAAACTATAGATGAATCTCATGCCTCCATCCATACTGCAGTTCATCCACAGTTACATTCATTCTGCCATTTTCCTCAGTTCTCCTTCAGTCGTTTCCAGTTCTCTATTCTTGTTCTTTTTTATTCTCTGTATAGTTTCTCTTTCTCTTACTATTATTTTTTTTTACATCCATCTTTCTTTCACATCTTATACAGTTTTCCTACATTAGCTAGCATGGAGGGTCATGTGATTGGCTGATGTAAAACTAATCAAAATAATTAGTTTACATTTGTTTAGTGAAAAACATTCCTTCCTTTGAAAAGCAAAGGAAAGTCTTATGGCCAGACATCTTTTGGTTGGATTTCTTTTAAAATGCACAGACTCCTGGTCAAACACTCATATCCAGACATGGTCAGAGGTAAACCCTATACAAAGGCCCCCACCAGCTTGGAGTGTTATGTCTGCAGGACACAAGAGATATTCGCATTTCATTTAGGAAGGAAGGTCAACTTTTGTTACCCTACACATCCAAATAGGACTTTGGTGAATATAGTTGATTTCACAAAGCCTGCTCTTATCTGCATATCAAATAGGCATAGCCTTAATGCAGATAATTACACAAAGCCTACAAGATTCCAGCTAGGATTAAAAGCCTACTCCAATATTAAAGTAATGCACCTGTATTGGAGTACAAGTTTTAATAAATAAAATGGGTGAAAAAAACAGCAAAAATTCCTTTTAAAAAAAATAAACACTCCACAACACCATCCCTCTTTTGACTATTTTATCAAAGACATGGATCCAACGCTGGACCGACCTAGTCCAAGAAATCCAACACAGTTCTAAAGGGAAATCTATAAAAGAAAATAGCAGTGCTCCATACATATGTTATATCATGTCCAGGAATGTTGGGTGATGTCCCACCCCAACAGCAACCAACTTTCTCATGAAAGTACCTGCTGTTAAGGATGGGGTGTCACCCAGCGTTCATGGACGCTGGGTAGGCTATCCAGATCCCCCATAGCAGGCACCCAACTTTGCTATCGTTGCAGAGCTTGGTGCCTGCTGTGGTGGATGGCGCATCACCAAGCTTTCCTATATAGGTTCCCCTTATGAAAATATATAGATCTCCCAGTATGGTATTGTAAGACCGCAGCTGGAAAAGTCAGTGACGGTGTATATATCCCAGCCAGGTTCTTTGCATATACCTGGAGAAGTGCAGATGCAGGTCACCAAGGTAAGGACCCTTGGTGAAGTAGGAGCCATTAGATAGGTGTCAGCTGCATCAGCCAGTTGACACGTTTGAATGTTAATATGGCTGTTTCAACTATTGCAGAATGGCTTTAACTGGGAGTAGGCAAAGTGTTGGGTGGGTGCCTACTCCCCATGTTCCAAGCCATGATTTACTTGGCCTATATAAAGTCAGCAAGTTTGCCGACTAGGTTGGCTACTACCCTGGATTAACCATCTGGGCCTGAGAAGAGTTACACTGGAGGAAACAGTAACAGTCCCATTTATCAAAATTTCTCTTTATATCAGTTCTTTAAAGCAATAGACACAACCCATATAATCTCAGGGCATTAGGCCTACATTGCAACAAGTGTGGAAGTAAAAACCTGTGATACATTTATCAGAGTCTCTGCATCCTTTATATAAACCCTTAAAGGACCTTCAAAAAAAAAACCCCAAAAAAAACCCAAAAAAATTTTTAACAAAAAAAACTGGGCCCCCGGGGAAAAAAAGAAAAAGGTTAGGAAAAATTTCCCAAAATTTTTTTCCAAAAGGTTTTTAAAGGGGGGTTTTTTTTGGGTCAGGGGAAAAATTTCCCATTTAAAGGGGGGGGGCCCCGGGGAAAAAAAGGGTTTTTTTTTTTAGGGGTTGGGGTTTTTTTAAAAAAGGGGGGGTTTCCCCTTTTTTTTATTTTTTTTTTTATTTTCCTTTTTTTTTCCTTTTAAAAAAGGGGGTTTTACGGTTTTGCCCCCCGGGGGGCGATCAGTGGTTATGGGGGAAAAAGGGGCCCCAAATTTTTTCCCGGGTAAAAGGTTTTAAATCGGGCCCCTTTTAAAGGGGAAAGGGTTTTGGGGGTTTGGCCCCTTTTTTTTGGGCAAGGGCTTCCCCAAAAGGGGGGCCCCCCCAAGGGGGGATGGGGGGGCCCCGGCTGGAAAAACCCGGGAGGGAAAAAATCCCCAAAAAAAAACCCCCTTGGGGGGAAACCCAAACCTGCCCCCAAAATTTCCCAAAATTTTGTTAAAAAACCCTTTTTTTTAAAGGGAAATTTTAAAACCCCCAGCCACGGGACACGCCCAAAAATGGGCGGGGAACTTTAAAAAATTTTTCCCAATTTTAAAAAATTATACGGGTTTTTTTTCCCAAAACCAAAATTTTTTTTAATTAAAAAAATCCCCTTGGGGAAAAAAAAAAAAAAATTTTTTTAAAAAAAACCCCCCCCTTTTTTCCCCCTTTCGTTCAAGAAGATAATTTTCCCCAAAAAATTTTTTTTTTAAAACCATTACATGGGGCCATTTTTTTTTTTTTTTTTTTTTTTTTTTTTTAAGACATTGAGGGCTTAGAAACTTAATAGTAAATTTTCTCCCATTTTCAAAAAAAATTTGAATTACTTATTTTAGGGAACAGTCCCGTTCTGACGTGGCTTTGAGGGGGCCCGCATGTTAGTCCCCCCAAAATGACTCCCTCGAAGATATAGACCCTTAAAAAGTATTTACAAAAAGGTTTTGGAAGTTTGATAAAAACCCTTTTGGTATTTTAAAGAAAATTTAAAACAAAGTGGGGTGAAATTTCAAGATTTCATTTTTTGTTTTGATTTTCAATATCCCTTTTTCCTGGAATCGGTAAATGTGACTAGGTTTAAATGCAAGTAATTAACAATTCCTCCCGGTCTGCCCTTTTTAGAGATTTCCCCTAGTGGCCCAGTGCATTATTTTGGTCAACATAAGCCCCAGAATGGTGGGGCACTATGGACTCGGGATCCCCATTTTCAAAACGATTTTATTTGGCGCCCCCCAAAAGACCCCCATTGGAAAAAATACACCCCTTAAGGAATATATCCGGGGTGCAGTGAGTATTAGACCCCACAGGTGATTCCAAATTTTTTTTTTTTTGCATTAGGGTGGAAAATTAAAAAAAAAAAAATTTTTTTCCCCTAATCTGCAATTTTTTTGCTCAAAATGTTTCATATTTACAAGGAATCCTGGAAAAAAAAGGGAATCCCCAAATTTTCGTTGCAAATTTTTTCCAAGTTCGGCAATACCCTACATGTGGGTGTTTAAATGCTGTTCGGGCGCATGGCAGGGCTAAAAGGGAGGGGGCGCTATTGGCTTTTGGAAAAACGATTTTGGTGGGGCCATTCGCATCGAAAAATCCCAAAGTAGCAGAAAAAGGTGAAACCCTTTCCCGAAGTACCCCATTTTGGGATTCAAACCCCAGGGATCCACCTAGGGGGGTATTTTGCATTTTGGATGCACAGGTGTTCCATAGTTTTTTTTTTTTTTTAGCATTTGGGCCATGAAAATGGGGGGGAAAAAAACGCAGTTCGGTCATTGTTTTTGGGGTTTCAATTTTACGCTACGGTCGTGTAAATGTCAGGGTAACTTCACTATGGAGGTCGGTACAGTTACAATGATATAGTTTTAGTAGTTTTTTCCATTTTATTATTTTTCACAATAGAAATATGCCTATAAAAAATTGGTTTTTAAGTTGTCCTTTTTTTGGGCAGCCATAACTTTTTTTTTTTGCTGTGTGGAGCTGATTTTGGGCTTGTTTTTTGCGGGATTTAGTTGATGTTTTTATTGGTACATTATGGGGGGCATGTGACATTATGTTCCCTTTTTATTAGGTTTTTCGGAGCTTTTGAACAAAAAACAGCAATCTTGGTAGTGTTTTTTTTTTTTATAGCGGTCACTCTGCGTTTATATGACATGCTGCTTTTTCAGCAGGTCAAAAAGATTACAGCGATACCCAATTTGTAATATTTTTTTTTTTAGTTTTAATGCTTTTATACAAAAAAAAAAATTTATTCAAACCGGGAAAAAGTTTTTTTTCATCGCCATAGTCTGAGGTATAACTTTTAAATTTTTTTTGTGTTTTGGGGTGTGTAGGGGCTTTTTTTTTTTTCGGGGTGAGTTGACGTTTTTATTAGTATCATTTTTGGGGGACCAAGGTTTTAAATCTATTTTTTGGAAGGCAGGGTGAAGAAAATATGAAATCCTAGTAGTGTTTTTTATTTTTATTTTTAAAAAGCGTCACCGTGCAGTTCGTGTAAGTTAATTTACTCTTTGGGGCGATACGATTACGGCGATTTTTTCCCGTTTATATAGTTTTTTTTATGTTGAAGCATTTAAAAAAAATAAAAAAGTGTTTTTAGTGTGTAAAAAAAATATTTATGCACGCTGTCTTCTGAGAGCCATACATTTTTTATTTTTCGTTAAAAGGGTTTTGGGAAGGACTTTTTTTTGTGGGGTGAAATGCGTTTTAAATTTTACAAATTTGGGATTTATATGGTTTTTGATAATTTTTTTATTCCATTTTTTGCTGCGGGGGAACAAAAAATTGTAAAATGTGATTGTTTTTTTTGTTTTTTTTTTACGGCGTTAAAAAAAAGGAAAAGGGTTTTTAAACATGACGATTTTTAGGGCAGGTCGTTCGAGGCGGCAATACCAAATATGGGTACTTTATTTTTGATCTTTTTTGGTGCGATTGCCCCTTTGTATGGGAAAAGGCCGGGTAGTGTTTTTATTTTATTTTTCGTGTTTTGTTTTACTTGTTTTTCATTTTTTTTTTTTTTTTTTTCTTTTTCACTTTTTTTTTATTTTTACCAAGGGGGGTTTGAATGAGAGATCTTCAGATCCCTCATTCAATGGAATCATCCCAAAATTGTGGCTGTGTACTGGGGGTTTTTGACAACTGTCGTCACGATGCAGGGGGTATGCCACAGGGCCGGCGGGCTCGTGACGTCCAGAAACCCGGAAAGGGATTCTATCCTTCCGTGTATCAAAGAAGGGGAGTGCCGGATCGGGGGCGTCCATGAGTTGCTGCCGCCGACAGAGACACAGGAGGAGATCGCTCCCCCTGCGTTCTCTTAAAATTGCGACCCATCGGTCGCGATAATTAAGGGGGTTAACCGCCCCCCATTCCCCACACCCGAGTGATTTGGGTCGGGGCCGACCCCCTGGGGTGAGTTGTTTTAAAAACAGGCTTATATACCGCCGATGCGCAAATTACTTTAGAGTTTGCGCGACCGTCAGGACGTATGCATACGTCCAAGGTCGTTAAGGGGTTAATATCAAGCGAGAGTTCTTAATAGTAAGGCAGACTTGAAACAACACAGAGCTGATCGCTACATTTCGCCACGAGAATAGCCAGACGCCTAAGGTGACGTTTCGGAGGAAACTCCTCCTTCCTCAGACCGGCATCATCTGGATCAGTCCTCCCTCTGAAGGTGCATTGACACAACAGGTAAAGCATATATAAATACTCAAAAGGGCATCAGGTGATTGCTAACTACATCCTAAAATCACCTACCAATAAATATCCTACAAAAAATCATAGGAACGCTCTCAAACTGAACGCTTCGTTTAACCCCTTTGGAACAAGGGAATCAAGTTTATCCAATATCCAATACACTTTGCGTTGAAGCAAGCGGGATCGTAGCATATTATAATCACTACACGAAACCTCCTCCACTCCACACCACTTCAGTTCATGAATTTGGTGACGGACTTCACTGAAGTGCTGTGCCACCGAAGTTTCCCCATGTTTAACTCTGTCCTCAAACTTAGATGTCATAGTACAGGCTTTAGAATTATAGGTTCTTATTGCTGACCTATGCTCATTAATGCGGATTGTGATAGAGCGACTTGTCTGCCCAACATAAACTTCACCGCAAGGGAATTTTAGAACATAAACTACATTTTTGCTCAAACAGGTAAAGAAACCTTTAATGGGAATGTCATACCCTTTCAATGGATGTTTAAGTTTATCACCTTTGATAATAGAATTGCAATTTTGACACAACATGCAAGGGTGAGTTCCTTTTCTTACAGTCCTAAGCACTGCTTGACGTCTGCTTTGATGATTAATATCTGAGCGAACAATTGAATCGCCTATAGATTTACCCCTCTTAAAGATAATCCTAGGTCTATCTCTAAAGAGGAGTCCATATTGTGGGAAACTCCTCAAAACCGTCCAATTTCGCCGTATGTTCTGTTGTATTATTGATGAATGTTGGTCAAATGTAGATAAAAGTATAAAAGTAAACTGATCACTAACCACTTTACCCTTAGACTTCAGCATATCATTAAAGGGAATATGTCGGCAATTTTTTTTTTTTTTTTTTACTTATTACTGATCCATATGCTTTTCCTCTCAGTCGTTTTTATTTCCTGATTGTAGATTTCTCTATTCGGCCGTCTATATATGATTGTGGGGAAGATATTATTGCTTTCAAAGCATTAACAGCAGTCAGAGAGATACTTTACAGCAGCTTCGTGCCCATAAGATTATTAAGACAGTTTCTGTCCCATAGACGTCTATAGGAGAGTCTTCACTGTGAAGGGAGGGGAGAGGGGGAGCTGTGACATCTCCTCTTGTGACTGGTGGATTCTGTGTTATCTGTACACAATGGTGTCTCCTTTCAGCTTGACCCTGCTGTTACTGATAATGAGCACACTGCTGAAAAGCTCTCTAAACAGAACAGGAAGTGTCAAACGATTATTAGGCTTAGTGGCCAAAGTGAAAACTGCAGGACTTAAGAATTATTAAAAAAAATACTGAAAGTGATCTGGAAAATTAAAAAAAAATAACCAAAAATTCCTACAAAATGACTTATTGTTTAACTCACATTTTTATGTTAAACACAAGTCATTTTTTGATGACACATTCCCTTTAAGATTGATAGATAGTACTTCATAGCCTACTTTTTGTAGGCTACGAAGCGTATTGGATATTTAAACTTGATTCCCTTGTTCCGAAGGGGTTAAACGAATCGTTCCGTTTGAGAGCGTTCCTATGATTTTTTGTAGGATATTTATTGGTAGGTGATTTTAAGATGTAGTTAGCAATCACGTGATGCACTTTTGAGTATTTATATATGCTTTACCTGTTGTAAAGTGCACCTTTAGTGGGGGGACTGATTCAGATGACGCCGATCTGAGGAAGGAGGAGTTTCCTCCGAAACCTCTCCTTTGGCATCTGGCTGTTCTCGTGGTGAAATGTAGCGATCAACTCCATGTTTTTTCAAGTCTGCCTTACTATTAAGAACTCTTGCTTGATATTAATATAAAGGTGGCAGAGACTCTGATAAACGTATCACAGGTTTTTACTTCTACACTTGTTACTATGTATGCCTAATGCCCTGAGATGATATGGGTTGTCTATTGCTTTAAAGAATTGATATAAAGAGCAATTTTGATAAATGGGACTGTTACCGTTTCTATGATAAGATTGATTATTGGGGCATAGGAGAGAGCCCTATTTCAGTCCATTCCTGGGATAGGGAAAATAAACGTGTGAATTGTAGTGGTGCAATATCCTAAGAATTACACTGGAGGACCCAGAGTTTGCTACACAACTTTCCTGTCTAGTAAGTGCTCAGATGAGCAAGAATTTGTTTATGGTTTGCATGTTTTTCACCTGTATGCCTGTTTTGCCTAAATAAAAATACAGGAAAATCCGTATTTGGAGTAAAGTCCTGCTTTGTCTATATGCCGAGTGAACTTTGCAATGGTCCTGGAGCTGTAAGCGCTCACAGTATATAGGCATCCCATGAAGTAGGTAGGTACTTTTAAGTTGGTATATAGGCTTCCTCACTAGGTATGTATATTGGCACCCCCAGTTGGTAGGTAGGAATATAGGCCCTCTAGTAGGTATTTGAAGTTGAAACCAGAAGTTTAAATACATTATGTAAAAAGACACATATGCACAATGTTTTTCTCACTATCTGATATGAAATCAAAATAAACCTTAGCTGTTTTAGGTCAATTACCAAAATTATTTATATTTGCCAAATGCTAGAATAATGAGAGTTTTTTTTTAAAGGAAATGTGTCGCAATTTTTTTTTTCAAGTAATGTGTGTGTTTTATATAACCTTTTTATTTTCAGTTGCAGTTATTTTATTTATGTGCTTTTATAGACAGTTATTACTGATACTTGTGTGTACAGAAAACTACCCTTTTTAGAAGCAGCTCTGTACTGTGTGATTGCACGACACACAGGAAGCAGCTGTAAAGCACTCACAGTGCATAGGGAGTACGGACGTCTCCGCCTCTTCAGCTAGATCCCTCCTAGCTGTGACCTCATCATGCTCTAGTGTCTGCAGGTCACAGCTAAAGGGAGCAGGCAGCCATGATGGTGGAGCCCAGAGGGCTGAGGAGCAGCTATTGAACGTCTACTCAGCTGCTCTGTGTTCCAGCGAGGCTGGCCAAAGAAGCAGCAGAGGTCGGGTGGTTATACCTTTATCAATTCTACATCCAAGTGTCCGATTTGTCCTCTTTTGTAATAAAGTGATCATTCTTTTGTCACTATCGATTTTTGTGCAATTCAAGATTTTTTCGCTAATAAAATTCTCTAGCTTCTGGTGCTAAAATCTGTTTCTTTACGGATTTTGTCGCTAAGATCCATTTCTTTACATATTTTGGCGCTAGTACCTTTCTCTCACTTCTGACACTAAAAATACGTTTTATTACAGATTTTGGTGCTAAAATCCTTTTCTTTACAGATTTTGGCGCTAAAATCCGTTTCTTTACGTATTTTGCTGCTAATAAAGTTATCTTGCTTCTGTCACTAAAAATAAGTTTTTGTGTTTTTTTTTTTTTTACAGATTTTGGTGCTACAACCCGTTTCTCTGCGGATTTCGGCGCTAAATCGTTTCCTCGTTTTGCTGCGGTTGTTGGCCTTAAAATCGTTTCTCTTGGATTTTGGGCCTAAAATTTTTAAATTTCGTTTCCTCTGATTTTCTCATTCAAAAGCTTCATTGAAGCTAAAATATGTCAACATAGACAAAAGAGAACAAAGGTTCTATAGGATACATAATAAATCATCCATGAGCACATGAAATCACAAAACTAACAAAAAAAAAAAATACAACAGTCTTGGTCAGTGTATTCGGACCTGTGTTCTCCATTCTCTACTGATTTTGGCGCTAAAATCCTTTTCTTTTCAGATTTTGGCGCTAATAAAATTCTCTCGCTTTTGACGCTAAAAATCCTTTTTTTTCCCATGGATTTTGTGTTTTTTTACGGATTTTGTCACTAAAATAGTTTTCTTTATGGATTTTAGAGCTAATAAAGTTCTCTTGCTTCTGATGACTAAAAACAGATTTTTAATGGATTTTGGCGCTAGCAGCCTTTTTTTTTTACGGATTTTGTTGCTAAAATCCTTTTCTTTACGGATTATTTGGCGCGCTTAATAAGGATTTGTCAATTTTTCGGGCCTTCTGGACGCTGAAAATACTTTATGGATTTTGCAGCTAAAATACTTTTTTTTTTGTTTTTTTTTTTTTTTTACAGATTTTGACGCAAAAATGTTTTTTTTTTACGAATTTTGGTGCTTTTAAAATTCTCACTTTTGTTGCAAAAAAATCCTTTTTTAAAGGATTTTGCTGCTAAAAACAATAAAAAAAAAGATTTTGAGCGTCAGAAATGGTAAATATTAGCTTTCAAAATTCCCTTTAAAAAAAGTATTTTTGTGCCTATCCAATTAAAAAAAATTTTTTTTTAGCGACAAAAAAAGGAAATTTTTTTAAATCCCCAAAAAACCGTTTAAAAAGGGCTTTCAAAATTACTTTTAAAATTTCCAAAAAATGTGTTTACCAAACCCCTTTTTTTAGGGGGGGAGTTACAAAACCAAAAGGCTTTATTTATGCAGACATTTTAAAAAACCCGCTTGAAGGCAAGCAAAAAAAGCCTCCAAAAAAAAGGAAATCGCAAAAAAAAACTGGGGGTTTTTTTTAGTGCTTTTGACAGGGGGGACAAAAAAACTTCCCGGGTTTTTTGAAGCTTTTTAGGGAAAATTTGGGGTTTAGGTGTTTTTTTTTGGTTCCCCTGCGGGTTTGCAGAGGGATTAAGGTTTTTACATGTAAACCCAAAAAAATATTTTTTAGTTCTTAAAAGGGGCTGGGAAGTTGGTCACCTGTGGATTAAACCCGCGAGCGAAAAGCAGCCCCACTGTGGCCCTTCCTTTCCCCATACCGAGTGAAATTGGGGAAAAAGTAATCCCCCAAAAAACACTATGGTTATTCCTTTTTTTAGTATGGATTTCATAGGGAGCTCTGTATGGGGGTCCTCAGTTTACCAACAAAAATGGTATTTCCCGGGGGCTACAGTCTTCAATCCACCTCCCCCTCCCTTTTTCACACGACAAGGGGAGGGGGGAGGTATGTGGGGGTCAAACCAACCCGAAACAGCCCAACATTTTTAAACCCCGCCGTATTACATCTGTTTGTTTCGTGAGCCCAAACTTTTTTTTTTTTTTGGTGTTTCTTTTTCTGGTGGCTAAAAAATGGGGGAAAAAATTTAAAAAAATTTTTATGGTTTTTTTAAAGGGGGTTTTCTTTCTATTAAAATTGCTTTTTATGTTTTTAAAGAGCTTGTAAAAACCAAAATCGTTTGAAAAATGTTCCCATTAACAGTGGGCCCCTATTCTGGAAAATAATTTCTTCTTGTAAAGGGGTGATCGCCCCCTCAAAGGGCGCTACAGCTAACAGACCCGTTTGGTCCCCTTATGAATTTGGGGTGCCGGGAATGTTTGTATTTGTTTCAGAATGGGGTTCTAAATGAGGCCCCCCGGAAATTTAAAATGAAACCCAAGGGAAAAAAGGGCTGGGGTTGAGGTTTAATCAATGTAGTGAGAAAAACCCCCTTTTTAAATTTTCCCCAAAATTGAATGAAAAAAAAAAAATACTAAAAAAATTTGACCAAAATTTAACAAAACAATATTTCATCAAAGATTTTTTTTTTTTTTTAAAATTTTCCCCCTCCAAAGTCAAAAAATTTAAAATACATTTCAAAAAAATATTTTTTGGGATTGCCCCTTAAAAAAGTATGAATTTTGGGCAAAAAATTTTGGTTTTCCTTTTTCCCCCATGCTTCTCACAAATATTGGTAGGAAATTTTGGGCCTTTTCCTCCTGACAGAAAAAGGTGTAAAATGAGCCATGTTTTTTAGGTGTTTTTGCTTGATTTTGCCCTTTTTAAAATTTGGCCCCTAAATTTTCAATTTGGATTGATATCTAAAACTTTGAGATGACCCAAATCCAAAAAATTACTTCGTTAATTTTTTAAGGCCCCTTTGTAACCCGTTTTGGGAGTATTTTCGACTTGTCCTTTTGGGGAAAAACATTTCTCCCCAATTTTTAAACTTCCTGGCTGTTTTGAGAAATTTTTTTCAGTATTCCCCAAAATTTTCCCTTTCCCACATGTGTCATTTTTTTGTGGAGTGCCCAGTCCCTCCTGTAGCAAAAAAAACCCCACAACTGATGTGCCACCCCCGTGTTTCACAGTTGTGTGGTGTTCTTAGGACTTTTTTTTTCCAAAGAACAATACTGGTAAAACAGTTAATTTTTGTTTTTCGTACACGGGACTTATCCCAAAAAAATGTAGGTCTTTGTTCCTGTGTGATTTCAAACATTAACTGAGAGAAAAGCAAACCTATTAAACATTTCTTCCCCCGTTATTTAGGGGGAGGATGCCCTTCCTGTTGTAGCAAAAGGGAGGAGGTAAATTCCAACTTAAATTTTTGTCAAACCCCAAGGAAGAATTGAGCTCCGCCTTAGGAAAGCTTTAAAAATAGAAAATCCCCAGGCCCGACCCGCGTGTCCTAAAAAAGTTAAGAAATGTGGTAGATGGCCCCTATTTTTAATATTTATGGGGCTTATAATAAGGGGGAAAGTCCCAAATTTCAAAAAAGGGGTCAAAAAGTGATCCTGAAACTATAGGCCGGTAAGCTTTAACCTCTTTTTGGGTAAAAAAGTTTTAAGTTTTCTAAGAGATGCTATCCTGGAGTATCTCATGAAAAAAAAATGTTAACGCCGTTCCAGCAGGGTTTATGAAGGATCGGGGCCTATCAAACTAATCTCATCGGCTTCTATGAGGAAGTTTGTTCCAGACTGGATGGGGGAGGCCCCCTGGATGTATTTATTTTGGGTTTTTTTAAAGCATTTATACTGTTGCACTAAAAGGTTTGGGAAAGCTTGCACTGTGGGGGGAAAAAGGTTTTCAAGTGGGGAAGTAATGGGCCCCCACTGTTTAAAAAAAACCCAAAGGGTGGTAATTAACGGGGGCTTTACTCGACTGGTTTCGCTTTTTTTTTGGGGGGTTTAACCCCCCCCCGGGCCCCAGTTTTGGGCCCCCCTTCCTTTTTAAATTTTCTTTAAAATTGATTTAAACAAAAGGGGATTGCACATAAATATCTACCCTTTGCAGATGAACTAACCCTCTGTAAAGGAACCCAAACAAAATAGAGGTTTAATGTTTTATTCCCAAAGGGGATCGGGGTTGGGGCTGGAGGCCTGGGCAGGAAGTGGAACAGGGGAGGTAAAACACTAAATTAAATTTGCAAGGTTATGCACGGGGGGGGAAAAAAACCCTTTACATGTTTAAACATGTTAAATGGAAAAAACCATGGGTAAAAGGGGAAATGGAGAAGGATTGGGAATCCTAGTGGACAGTAAACTTAAATTAGCACCCAGTTTTAAGGAAAGCAGCTGAAGGCAAATTTAGGACATGGGTTGTTTTTAAAAGGGGGCATAGAGGCAATGAGGGGGAACTTTTTCCCCCATTTTTAAAAGGGTTCAGGGTTAAAGGACCCACACTTTGGAATATTGTTACAGTTTTGGGCCCAGGCACAGGAAAAAAATTTTTGTAGAGTTTGAAAGGAAAAAAAGGGTGGAAACCCAAAAAAAATTAAAGGGCGGGGGTGGACTACATACCAGAAATTTTACCAAGGGTTTTAGGTTGTTTAGTTTAGAGAAAAGAGGGGTTGGGGGGGGACATAAAAAATTATTTTTAAGGGGGCCAATATGGGAGATCTAGCAAAAAGGATTTATTTATCCCAGGACTGTATCTAGAAAAAGGGGGGGCACCCCTCTACGTCTTGGGGAAAACGAAAGTTTCTAAAATTAAAACATAAAAGGGGGATTCTTTACTGTTAGGGGGTGAGACTGGGGGAAAACTCTCTCCCCAGGGGAAAAATTGTCATGGTAAATTTTTCATTTAAAGAATTCAAAAAAGGGTTTATTTTTTAAGGGGCAATTTTCTGGGATTGGGGGGGGATAACTTTAAAAAAAAGTTAAGTGCCCAGGATTTCTGGAGGGGGGTCGTTGATCCGGGGATGTATTCCGATTGCCAGATTGGATCGGGAAAGGTTTTTTTCCCTAATTTGGGGGAAATTGGCTTCTACCCCCAGGGGGGTTTTTTCCCTTTTCCCTTGGATCAAACACTTTAACATTTTTGAAATTTTATTTTTAGAAAATAGGTAAACTGGATGGACTATGTTTTTTTTCGGCCGGGAAACCCCCTTATGTAAAAATGTATGTAATCTGGGTTTTTTTTTGTTTCTTGTTTAAAAAATAAACCCCATCACTCCCTTTCCCTGCTTACTTGCACAGGACATGCTTTGCCCTAGTTTTGAACTGTATGCATGTCTAGAGGTTTTTTTGTGAAAGTTTGCACAATTTTTTATATTTTTTTTTTTATAAAATATGGATTTTTTTTCCCCCCAACTATCTTTTTATTTTTTTTAAAACCCCTTTTTACAGGATAACTATTGAAACCTTTTTTTTTTTTTTTTTTTTTTTTTAACTTGGAAATGTTTGGGGCAAAAAAATTTTAATATGCTAATCCATTCCCCAATCTGTGTTTTAAACGCAGGCAGCAGCCCGGGGGTCCCACACAGACTGCGTGACTGGGGGTTTGTTACACAGCCCAGCCTTGACTCTACTTTAGGCCCGGGGGTGATTTTCAGACATTCCCAAAGAAAATTCTTTTGGGTAAATTTGGGAGTCCCGATAAACCTGAGGGAGGGGGGAAAATGCCCTTTTGATTTTTGAGGGGGTTCGGGGGGACTGTGGCAAGAAAAAGGGGGATTTTTAAGCGCAGCTGGGGTTTGCTGTGACCGGCCAAGACTCCTTTTCTGCAGCGAAAATTTAGAGAAAAAAGACTTTTCCCCGTCTAGGTGGGCGGACTTTAAAGGAAAATTTTAAATTAATTTGATTGGTGGATGGGTTAGGAAAGTGACCCAAAATTTAGTGGGAAATTTGTGTGGGGGGGCCCCGGGGTTTAAAGGGGAATACGTCCCCAGTAGGTACGAGTAGTATAAACAACAATGTTGTTAGGTTTTTTTGTGAGGGGGGACATTAGGGGGAAAGAGGCCCCCGGGGGCGGCTGCCAGTGAGAGGGTGGAATAAATGGAGAGTTGGGGCCTCGTTCACAGGGGCTTATTTTTGCCGCGGTTTGGGGCCCCGTATGTGCCCCGGGTTTTGGCTCCCAGAAACGGGGGGCCAAAATGGGTTGGGGATTTCCTTTAACGGAAAACCCAATGCTTCATAGAGAACAGGGGGGGGGGGGGGATTTCCCCCTCCTCCCGTCGGTGAATCCCCCCCGCGGGGGGGGAAAGTTGACATGAAACCTTTTATTTACGGCCCCGTACCCCACCTTTAGTTTTAAGGGGAAATAGGTCTAGGGGGCCGGGTTTAGCCGCGGCCCCCCCCCGGCCCCCGGGCCCGCTCCCGTCCGCGCTTTTTCACGCCGGATTTGTGGGGCCCCAATAGGGGCCCTCACAAATGGGTCGGGAAAAGCCGTGTGAACACGGCCTTAAAAGGGGGGGGAATTATTTGGGCCCCCCCGGTTTTGAAGCTAGTTTAAATTTTTTAATGTTTAAAAGAAAATTTAAAATTTTCCCGGGAACCCCGAGTTTTACCGAGAGCTCAAGTTACAGCTGCCCCATAGGGCCTCTTTTGGAAGGGGGGGTTTCAGGATGAAAAGTAAAGGGGCCCCTTTTATAGGCTTATTTTGGAACCCGGGTTCCAGGGCCCTTTTTGCGCGGAATTTAGTCCCCAGCCCTTTTTCGGTAATTTCCCCCGTTCTTAAAAGAGAAATGTTTGGGTTCCCCTCTCTCCTCCCCGCTCGGCGGGAAAAAGACGACGGGGAAAAAAGTGGGCATGAAAATTATCCCGGCGGGGCAGCGCCGTAGATTTAAAGGATGTCTTTGGGGGCCCGGGAGCTGGCCCCCCCCCCTTTTTTCAAGCCGTAATTGGCCCGGGGAAAAAAACTCCCTCCCCCAGTTACGGGTTGGTTAAGGCCTGTGAACTAGCCCTTGAGATTCACATACAAGCAGCCGCTTTGGGGGAAATTTCACAATTTGACTAAGGGTTTGAGCCCCGCAGGGAAAAAAATTTTCCACTGGGGGTTTAGAGCAAACTAGCCCCCCCATAGAAAAAAAAGTTTGCTTGTTAATTTTCCATGGGGCTGCTGTAGCCCCCTTATTCTTGGAGTTTCTTTTTTTCTGTTACCAAGATGATTTCCCCAAATTTGTAAATTTAAAAAACATAATGTGAAACCAAAAGGCAAAAAAAGGCATTTTTTTTTTTGGAGAAGCATCAAACAAGAGTGGCCGTTTTCTGGGAACACTTTCTACTCCCCCCTAACCACATTAACCCAGCTACTTGCCTGGTCCCTCTGACCCATTTCTTCACATCCCCCTATATTTAAACCAACTCACTGCTTGCATGTACATGTGCATACTGTGCAGTGAAGGAAGCCTTCAGTTGTACTATGTCTTATCCTCGTCACAAGGATAATAAAGAATAAAATGGCATAATCCAACTTGTACTTTTATCTCCACCTACTCAACCACTTGGTGCAGAGATTCTAGCCACTTGTCCTGTTTCTCTAGTTGTCATTTTTTGGGCCATGTTTGTTCGGTAATAATCAATGTATATTACCAACAATGCACAAGACCACCTGTTTTGGAAATGGTCTGATCCATTTGTCTAGCCATCAAACTTGGCCCTTGTCAAAATACCTCAGATCCTTGTGCATTCCCATTTCTCGTCGATATCATTGGGGGACAGCGCACCTTGGGTATAGGCCCTCGCCCTAGGAGACCGACACTTGGCGGAACCAAACGTATTGGATCCGCTCTGATGGACTATATCCCTCGTACTGACGCCAGGCTACTCCGTTTTAGCCTAGTGTCCGTAGGAGGCAGACGCTGCTTTGCAGCTCTGCTGAATTTGTTGGTTTTTTTTTGTTTTCTTTCAGGTGTTGATCGAGCCTCTGGCTCTCACTTGTCTGAGGGTGGTCGAGCTTAGCTATCACCTGGTGGAAGGTGATTGAGCCTCTCTCACTTGTTGGAAGGTGATCAAGCCCCTGGCTCTCATCTATCAGGGGGGACGTCAACGTCGGTTTTCTCCGTGATTAATTCCTCCCTAAGGGCGTCAGGAAACAGCTTGGTTCTTTAGCCGGCCGATCTTCCTTGTGCTGCTCACCAGTCCCCACTTGCCACCACTGCAGCCCTTTTTTTGATTCCGGTAGCCCCAACTCTGGGTGTGTTGGTGCCGAAGGGGTAATGCCGCAACACCTGTCGGTTTGGTGAGTACCCCATCCTTCTCCTGTTTGGGGACAGTTGGGAGTTTCTGTTACTTTGCTGGTGCTGGCGGGCCTTAGGAATTCCGTTTTCCTGAGTAGCCTGGCGTCAGTAGGAGGGATATAGCCCATCAGCGCGGATCCAACACATTTTGTTCTGCCTAGTGTCAGCCTCCTAGAGAGAGGGCCTATATCCAATGTGCTGTGTCCCCTAATGAATCAGACGAAAAAAAGATTTTACGGTAAGTACAAAAATCCCAATTTTACTGCTTTCTACACTTCAACGTTAAGAACTGTTTACATGCTGTCTAATCTATCTCCTGTTGACAGGTGCCATTTTAACAAGATAATAAATGCTTTTCACTTCATCTGTTAATAGTTTTAATGTAATGCCTGAGTGGTGTGTAAGATGTTACATAGTTGTTGGCCCATACTTAGATTACTTAAAGGGTATTTGCCAAGACGGCACTTACCTAGCTCCTGTCAGCACGAGAGCAGGATATATACAAATCATGCTGAGTCATGAAGCTGCAGGGGAGAGAGGGAGGAGGGAGTGAGGAATCCAAGGGAGCGTCTCAAAACTTAAGTGAAATAATAAACAGTACAACAGTGGATTCTCAAGACAGCCTCAGACTGCACTGTCTACCCGGTGCCTTAAAAGCTCATTCATTTTGCCTGTCATCAGATAAGAAGTGTTTCACGCAAGCGCGGCCTGTCAGCTCCTGGGTTGTGACTAGGGAAAGCTTTAATGTAACCAAGGGGGACTGAGCAATGCTATAAGTTCTCAGAGTTTTCACTTTTTTTAATCACATATATTTAGAAAAGTGATTAAACACCCATTTTGGAGGTTCCCATGTCAACATTACATGGTGGCAAAACCCCTTTAAGTAAAATCTGTGTAAACCATCTGTTGGATTCTTATGTGAGGAAACATTTCTGATCTAAAAGAAAAAAAACATTTACCTGATACCTCTGACATGTAGCTGCAACTAAAGGTCACCACTATAAGCTTCCTTTTTTGTGTAAAAGATGGAAACTCTTAGAATCTATACAGCCAGCTTGCACCTTTATTGTAAATGGTGAATGTGAATAAAAAAGTAGCTTGACTTTTATTCTTCTGTGTAATTGTTCCTGTTTGAACCTTCATACAATTCTCTTTCACAGGTTGGCATGTGGAATCATTGCCCGCTCTGCAGGCCTTTTTGAGAATGCAAAACAGATTTGTTCTTGTGATGGCGTAACCATATGGGAAGAAAGAGACTTTCCTATAGCTGGTCCAGAAAGAAAAAAAGGACACACTGCCTCTGCGCACTTGTAGTGTCACCAGCACACTCTTGCTAATTGGATTATGATGTGATGAATCCCTGCACTCTTCTTCCACAAACTTCTTTGTTTTTTGCCGATAGATGTGGCTCATTTTTTTTTTTTTTTTTGCTTAAGGGAGTGAAGAAAGTCATCTTAAACAACTAGTAGAATTGGGACAACTGAAGTTCACACGGCGTTTTACAGGACGTATTTCAGGGCGTAATTGAGCTGCACTGAGCCCCAAATTACATCCTGTAATTATGGTAATCATAGTTCTCATAGAGAGCTATGATTACCTGTCATCTTCCCCACCGCGTATTGAGTACTGGGGGAAAGAAGTGACATGTCACTTCTTTCCGGCGTATACACGGCAGGAATATTAAAAGTGATTGGGGCTGGCCGAGGGCCCCCTCATCCCCCATGCTTTAGAAGAATGTTTTAAGCAGCGTATTCTTCGAAACACACAGTGTCTTCCGGCACGCACAGGTACGCGCCGCTAGAGGCCATGTGAACATACCCTTAAACTATAAAATTGCACTGCACGTGACTTATTTCCTGATAATGTATCATTTACTATGTGCCTCATAAATACTTGTCAGTTACAGAATCTTTAATCATCTCTTACGAAGCAGCTTTTCTATGCTGCAAGTACCAGATGTAAATATAAACTACAGCATTAGGGTGTGTTCCAACGGCAAGTGCCAAATACCGGTCGGTTATGCGACCGGTATTTGCACTGTTTTGCCGCCGTCCCCACGGGGGGGGAACGGCTTTTCGCAGCGATGAGCGGAGAAAAGTCCTCCCCCTTCACATTGACTTGGACAGATTCCGTCCGAAAACCGGACGGGAGAATGTGCAGGTACAATGTTTTGCGGGCGGCAAAACCGCCAGACGGAAAACCCATGCAGTGGGGACTGCTGCACAGGTTTTCCATAGAGCACCATTGTGCTCATTTTCGGCCGGTTTTTCAGGCGGTCTTCAAAACCGCAAACCGCCTAAAAAACCGTCAGAAAACCCCGTGCAGAGGGGGACATGTCCTGCAGGGCCCCTTCATGGTTCTGCACAGCAATTCTTTGGAGGGGTCAAAAGCCCTTATAATTTTCAAGCAGGTTTTGTTCCATTTTTTTCGCACAAAGTGTATTTGTACATTCACTTTTTGTGTTTCTGCTTTTCTGATACTTTCCCATCAGAAATCATTCAACCCATTACATGATTAAAAATATGGAAAACGTTACAAAAACACATCAAAAGTCACAACAGACATGCACACAGAAGGTCCAAGGGAAGAAAAATATTACAACCTGCGTGAAGAAAAGGCTACAACTAGAGCATGCTTCTTTCTGGAAAAAAAACTCTTACTGAATCAAACTCAAATCAAAAAACACATCAAGAGTGCAAAACAATGCTGCAAAGAAAAAAAAAAAAAAGCAGTGTCTGTAGTGAATTTTATATCTGCCTATTGACTTCTATCTAAGATCTGGCTGTTGCCGTTTTTGCCCTAAAAAAAAGATTAAAAATACACATGCCTTTTCATTCCTAAGTAATTAAAATCTACATATAAAATATTGTCAGAGAAAATTTTTGTATGGCATGACAGACTTATCTCACTTATCTCAGCTTCTTCTGGCTTCTACACAATTACAAATAGTAGGTAATGACAATGATTGCTTATTGTTGTTTGCACAGGAATAGATAAGATTATACTAGAACACGAGCAATATATGAAAGGAAAATACGGTAATCTTTTTTTTCTTCAATGAGTATCCATATGAAATATCCATTTAATAGTTACATATTGCTTGTCAGTATGTAAAAAGAAAAATGTTGATAGTAGTGTCCCTTTAACACTGATCTGCATTACTTCTAAAGCTGGATTCTCGTGCCTATGACACGAGATTAAAAGTGATTCAGTGCATTAAATATGTATAATAAACATTTATAGTTTTATGATTTTGCTTATTTAAAATTTTAAATAAATAAGAATTAATTTTTTTTGACAATTTGGTGTTAAATATTATATCAAATTTGTTTGTGTTATAGCACCGCATATCCAACAATTCTATAAATTCTCTAAAGTTAATGTCAACCATTGAAATAACATTTTGTGGGGCTGTGGTTTAGCGGAGATGCTGAATGGACGTGTGGAGAGAGAGAGAGAGTGCCTGCAGTTTATGACATAACTAATATGTATATGTGCAAAAAGCAAAGGATCGCTCACCACCTGGGAGTCAAAGTGCTACTGGCTCTTTCCATTGCCGTGGCTGTGTCCAGGACTGGACAGGGACCAAAAAGCAGCCCTGGCACACAAACCTCACCAGTAGTATTGAGCCGAACCGTTCGGAAAATGGTTAGTTCGGCACAAACTTTACGTTTTTTCCTAACCAAATTTTTGCTGCAAGTTTGGCGCCTTTTTCAGCTGCTTCCTTCAGTTTTGGCGGCCAGCAAATCAGTGCAGAGCGCGGAGGTGGTGGGGAGGGGGGGTCAAAAACGTCACCAGTGAGGGTGTAGGGATTTCATTGGCTGCTGAAATCACATGACCGTTTTATATGTATGTCACTGTATTTCCTGTTAGTCGCCATTTCCAGCTTACTCTCTGTAGTGAACACACTGCTACCTGTGTGTGCTGGTTTGCCAGCAGGCGAAAACAACATTTAATAGTGATTTCATACAAGAAAAGCTGCTAGTTAGATTACTGGGGAGGGAGGGCAGCTAGCTTTGGGAATCAGACACATCATTAGTTATGGAGTTAGGGAGTTTTGTATAGATATTCCATAAAAAAAAATTCTGTTTATAATTCTATTTGACCGTTGCAAAGTATAGGCCTTTAAGAGCACTTGATTTGCTGTGAGGGTTCTTTCATATGACCCCACTTCACCGATATTGCATAGAAAAAATTATGTTTAGAATCCTATCTGCCTGTTGCAAAGTATAGGTATTTAAGAGCACTTCATGTGCTGTGTGGGTTCTTTCATACGATCCCACTTCACCGATATTGCATAGAAAAATTTCTGTTTATAATCCTATTTGCCCGTTGCAAAGTATAGGCATTTAAGAGCACTTGATTTGCTGGGAGGATTCTTTCATACGACCCCGTTTCACCGATATTGCATACAAAAAATTCTGTTTATAATCCTATTTGCCCGTTGCAAAATATAGGCATTTAAGACCACTTGATTTGCTGTCTTTGGAGTACAGTTCTTCAATAAGAGACTGTGAAAAAATCTTGACCTTTTTAATATTTATATTTTTGAATATGCAGCAAACTAGAGGTGGTAAGCGAGCAAGGAGGGGTGTAGTATGTGGAGCTAGAGGTACGAGACACGGTGCTCCTTCCAGTTCTCCGACCAACACACAAGCGAGCACATCGTCAATCGCAGGACCGTCAGGCCTGTCATCGCTTAGTCGGTTCCTTGTGCGTCTCATTACTGAAGATCGGCGCCAATCCATTCTTCAGTGGTTAACACACCCTTCATCCAATAGTTTTACCTCCTCTTCCTTTCAGTCAAGGGCACAAATGTCATTATCATCATCATCATCAGTCCAACCTGAAGGCCAAATGTCATCGAATAAACAGACCCTGTAGATATTCCATTTTCTGAAGAGCTCTTTGTTGACGCAATGCGTTTGGGGTCAGAAGGCATTTCAAAAGATCAAGAGGCCAAAGAGGGTGATTTTGTCTGCTCTGACGCCCAATTGCTGATTCTCTCAGAGGAGAAGGAAGCTGGTCCATTGCCAGAAATATAAAGCAGTCAGCTGTGCCTCACAGTGCTTATGGCTTCTAGCCTGCATCTTGAGGATGTAAACTGTCAGGAAGAGGAAGTCACCTGTGATGATGATGACATTGCGTATTCAACATGGTCTTTTGAGCAGCAGCTGGCAAGCGCATCATCGGTGTAGGAGGAGGATGATGGGTCGTGTCAGTGCGGGTCCAGCCTCAGAAAGGTAGAGGGCGGTCGCACAAGTCCGCTGACATTAATCCACCAGCCATTGTCAGTGGTGGCAGCAGGAACACTGCTACTAGGTTTTCACCGTTGAAGAGGTCCAGGACCAGTGAAGCCTGGGCATTTTTCGTTCAACCCTCAGATTCGCCGGCCGACATCATATGCCGGCTTTGCTTTCAACGCATCAGTAGAGGAAGGAATCTAAAGAATTTAACCACCACCAGCATGAACAGACACATGCATGTAATGCATGAATTGCTGTGGAAGAATCACTTGGAGAAAAAAGGCCACACAAGTCCTGGGCTTCTAACCACCGTGACATCTTCTGCCTCCGCCACTTCCAAGCCCAAGCGGTCCTCTGCTGCCGATATGCCGGAGCAGCATCGGCAAGCACCATCCCCGGTCCCAGAAACTGTCGACTGATTCCCACCACCAGCAACACAGTCTACATCTTCCCCTTCCACCAGTCTGACCTGCACGCCGCACAGCAGCCAGTCCACCAGCCAACCTTCTGTGTACCAGGTGTGGTAGCAGAAGAAACGCTTTCACCACAGCCATCCCAAAGCCTGAATGTTGGCATTGCCCGACCGTTGGCCTTGGAAATGTTGCCTTTCCAACTGGTGCCCCCAATATCAGATGCCAAGCAGGCAATTCTTTGCCAAAAAAAGCTGTCTCTGCCCTGGCCCGCCACGTTGCAAAAAAGATCTCCAGCGCGTTGGCTACATCTGTGTCCACCAAAGTCCATCTCACTAGAGACACATGGACTCGTAAGCACGGTCAAGGGTGTTGCATCTCACTGCCCTGCTCACTGGGTGAGTTGGTGGATGAACAGTGCCTCTGGTGATGGGTCTTGGGCTCGGTGGACACTCTTTCACACTCCTGCAATTGAGCAGAGTCCAGATCCCCAACCTCGACGGGTAGCATCATGTGTCAAGAGAAACCAGGCCATTCTGAAATTAATCTGTCTTGGAGACCGTCAACACACAGGTAAAGAGCTGTGGACGGCTCTGTGCACTCAGACCGACCAGTGGCTGGGTGCTAGAACCTTGCGCCAGGCAATATGCTTTGCGACAATGGAAGAAATCCCCTTGCCTGGCACACGTCCTGAACCTGGGTGTGCAGAATTTCTCAAGCGCTACCCGAGTCTTAACTGTCTGCTGAGGAAGGCTCGAGGTCTTAGCTCATACTTCCGGCGTTCACAACTTGCTTCAGCACGACTGGCAGTGTCATCTGGGCCTCCCCATCTACCGTCTCATTGCTGACGTGGCAAAACGTTGGAATTCCACCCTCCACATGCTGTGGTAGCAGCGTAATGCCATTATGCAGTATGAAGTGACACATGGCCTGACAAGCAGCGGTGCGGTCCTCAAGGTGTTGAGCCACAGAGAGTGGAGGCAGGTGAAGGATCTCTACAACATCCTTGACCGTTTTGAAGACACAACCAAAATGGTCAGTCAGGACGATAGCGTTGTCAGCATGACCATTGTGGTCATATTTTTACTGGAACAAGCGTTAGACTCTCTGCGGCAGAAGGTCCCCTCAGTGATGGCTGAGGATGAGGCGGACAAAGAGCCTTACTCGCCGTCGGATGTAGAAGGCCCGACAGTTTCCCAATTGTATCGGTCTTCTTTAGGCGGTGGTTCGAGGTCCAGGGCGGGTGCAGGACAGCATTTCTGCTCACAGAGTAGAGGGCATGACACTAGCCAGGCCTCAGGTGATGGTCAGGATGAGGAAGTGGAGGAGGCAGGGGTGGACACCACCGGTAGCGATTACCCTTCTGTGGTAAGAGGTTGGCACAGATTTCGGGAAGAGGAGGAAGATCTGGTTAGTGCCCTTCGACCCCAAGGCTTGGGAGATCCTGACAGTACCTCACACATGAGTGCTTGGATGCTACATTACCTGCATTACCTACAAAATGAACAGCGATTACTGGGTGGCCACCCTCCTTGATTCACGTTTCAAATCAAAAGTGAGCACTTTCCTTCCACCCACAAAAATTGACAGTAGAATGCAGGAATTTGAGACCGTGCTCATTGACCATCTCGAAACATCTGTTGCATCTTCTTCACATTCTAATGTCACGATGGAACGTCAACAACGTGACAGCAGTAGAATGGCAAGTAGCCACAGCAGCAGGCAGTATGCCAGAAGCGCACTGCTTAACATTTTTAACTTGGTTTTTACCAACTCACCAACGCCTGCAAGGAAGGGCAGCATTTGGACACACTGAGACTGCCTTCAGAGCATGGTCCATGACTACCTGCGGCTCAACACCGATGTTTTTGGACTTGATCTGGACCCATTCAAATTCTGGGTGTCCACAATGGATGAATGGCCTGAGCTTGCTCAACACGCCATACAAATTTCATCCTGGGTGATAACAGACAAACGTATCTGTCTTTCCCATGAGAATGTGGATCGTTTGACATTTATCAAAATGAATCAAGCGTGGATCTCTGACTATTTTGTTGCCCGGTTGCCGATGTCACCGACTAGTTAACTAGTCTAGTCTTCTTGACAACGTGAAATGACACATTCCATCAGTCATCTATTAACATCAGTCAGTCTGCCATAAGTCATCTATTAAGCATTTCAGGCCCCATACACCCAAATCAAATTGGGCCCTCACCCATTACTACTTCCTATTTTTATTAACAGATTTGTGGGCCCCTTTTCGATTACATAATCTCCAAAAAATTGGGAATCTCGATTATGACCCGTGACGGGAGTACTGCCCTATTGGCACCCCTGGCGGTAGCCGCTGCTACAGGGTCCTGCATGCTGAGGCGTTCCTAAAGCCCCTTTGACACATAAGAAGACACCGGTATTGGAAATGGCACATGGTAACTGGCACGGGTCCCAATAGGGCAGTACTCCTGTCAGGGGCCCTAATCAAAAAGGGGCCAGTGATATGTTAAAACATAGGAACTAGTAATGGGTGGGGGCCCCATTTGATTTAGCTGCATGGGGCCCTGAAACTGTTAATAGATGACTGATGGCAGCCCTGGCTACCACTGCACCTCCTATAACTACAGCCCTGCCAGCTGAACCTCCATGTTCCCTATTGGGATGTTCTTGCTGACATGTTCTTGGGCCCTGGTACAAAAAGTGATAGGGGGCTCCTGCCATTTACCATGTGCCATTTCTAATACCGGTGTCGTCTTCTGTGTCAAAGGGGCCCGTATCAGCTGCTAGTATTGCACCTTTGATAGCGACGCTGTCCTCATCTTTTCAGTTAGCCGTTAAAAGGAATTAATTATTTTAGCCTGTGAATTTTTTTCTGTGACTCTTAGAGCCAAATTTTCTTTACTAAGTTGTACCATGTATCTAGTTTACTGTTATGGATGCTAATTGCAGCTTCTCCTCACCTGTATGGGTATAAAAATTAACCAGCACATCTTCTCCCATTGACTTTAATGGGGGTCGAAGTTCGGTTCGATTTCGACTCTAACTTCTCAAAATTCGAGGTTCTACTCAAACTTTTTAGGCTTCGCTCATCTCTGCTCACCAACCCTCATGAAAAAACGCCCCCATCGCAAAACAATAGCAGCAAGCTGTGTGTGACGGATTCTGCTTTACTTTATAGCACCCTTTAAATATGTAAAACACACTAATATTACATAAGAAACCAGTATAATATAGATTATAAGTAAAACAACTAAACACCTAATCACATGGTCAATGACTGAGGCAAACATGCTCTTTTAGCCACGACAAATATGGCTACCACTATGCACCAATATAACCAATAATTGCAGCATGTAGTAACCATACCACATAGTAGTGAAATACTATTTCTACATTGCTTGTCTACAGAGTATCATCAACCTGCTCAAGAAACTAGAAAACCGTATTCGCAGCCAGAATACATAACAATTGAAGAGAACCTGTGATAGCTTATGAATGTTATAGAAAATACTATTTTTTCCCATGAAATAACAATTCTCAGGAATATTCTCTTATTAAATCCAATATTGGGCTGTTCCTCTGTTATTCCTACTGGAAATGAAAGTTGTTACCTCTCCTCTTGTTAAAGGCCTATGTTCCTACACAGTAAGAGTATGTTCACATGGCGTAATTGCGTCGCGTACAGTACTCGCCGCAATACGCCAGATGCTTTGGGAGTCGCGCTGATCAGCGCGTACTCCTGAAGCATGGGGGAGGACGGCAGCCCGCTGGCCCCATAGACATGCATTACTGGCGACACGTAATCGCCGCAAATAATTGACATGTCACTTATCTCCCCGAGTATTGTATGCGCAGGGGGACGAGGCATCTCGCCGCGTATAAAGCACAAATATGCGCCGCAATTATGCCGTGTGAACATACCCTAACAGTGTCCAGTCATCGTAACGATATCAATCTATATAGGATAACATTATAAGAGAGTGGTTAGGGTAAGTTTACACCAATTTTTAATTGATTGTTAAATGGCTGCACAAATTTGCTGGTAAACACCAGATTTACTCACAAAACTGTAAAAACCACAGCTGCAGCATCCCCTTCACTGTTCTCAGCCACACTATCTATCTTTAGGGCATGTTCGCAAGATGAATTTGGCGTTGCAAATTTCAGCGCTCAATCCGTGTCGAATCGTCGTTGCATAATCCGTGCCTATAAGACAAGGATTTGACGCTGATTTTCAGAGGCAGATTTTCAGCCTCCTACATAACGTGAGGTCGCAGAATCTGCCTTAAGAATTAAGATGTCAATTGTTTACCATTGCTGAAAAGAAAGTAGCACTGAGGAAAATCAGTGACGTTGATTTACCATAGGAAACAATGTAATGCAGATTGCAGTTGGATTGGATGCCAATTCTAAGGCAGATTCAGCACTGAATCCGTCCCAGAATCATTGTCCAAATCAGCCATGTGAACATATCCTTAGCCCTTGGCTACACTGAGACCTTCTGCAGCACTAATGACTGTTTGTAACTCCTGAGTGACCACTACAGTCCACATGGTTGCATGTAACTCCCGGGCATTGCTTTGTACTGCAGCTGTAGCTCTATAGCTAAAATTATTTAGTTCCTATTCACATAACGTTTCTGGGCTCCATCGCAGGTATCCAGTGCGATGGATCTGTATACAGCGCTTATTAAGCACCATGCATACAGTGATCAGACTCTCACAGCTGCACAAACACTGTGCAGCCGCCAACTCTGCATTTAAAAAAAGAATAATTCACAAACATGGCGGGGGAAGGGGATAGCATGAAGGGAGGAAGTATAGGAAGGGAGGCACCTGAGGAAGGGGGAGCCCAGACATGCATAGGGGCACTGAAGAGGGGAGGGGAGTACACCCACATGAAGTAGGGGCACCTAAAGAATGGAGGGGAGCATACATGCAGGGGGCACCTGGGGAGGGGAGCATACACACATGAAGTGGGGGGCACCTGAAGAATGGAGTGCCGCACACATGCAGGGCGGCACCTGGTGAGGGGAGCACACCCACATGAAGTGGGGGCACCTGAAGAATGGAGGGGAGCACACATGCAGGGCGGCCCCTGGAAAGGGGAGCACACACATGAAGTGGGGGCACCTGAAGAATGGAGGGGAGCACACATGCAGGGTGGCACCTGGAGAGGGGAAGCACACACACACATGAAGTGGGGGCACCTGAAGAATGGAGGGGAGCACACATGTGCAGGGCAGGCTGGGCACCGAGTGGGCTGGTGACACACCACATGAAGTGGAGGGGGGACTGAAGAATGGAGGGGGCACACTGGCAGGGCGGGCACCTGGATGCGAGGGGAGGCAACACACATGAAGTGGGGGGCACCTGAATGGAGGGGAGCACACATGCAGGGCAGCACCGGGAGGGGGCACGACACACGAGTGGGGGGCACTGAAGAATGGAGGGGAGAGCACACATGCCGGAGGGCACGTGGCGGGGGAGGGGAGCACACACACATGAATTGGGGGCATCGGTAAGGGGGAGGGGAGCACACGCACATGAATTAGGGGCATCTGAAAGGGGGAGGGGAGCACAAGCACATGAAGTGGGGGCACCTGAAGGGGGCGGGAGGGGAGTACACCATAGTTGCCAACTTATGAAAGTGGAAAAGCAGGAGATCGAAAAATTTGCATGGACAAGCCCATCTTGATGGTGTGCCACGCCCCCTCAAAAGCCACACCCACTCATCCTTACTGCATAACGGCTTTGGAAGAAAGCCAGGTAGATGCCCTTATAGCCAGGAAGTAGCCCCCCATAACCCGGTAGTGCCCCTAACAGGCAGGTAGATGCCCCCTTGTAGCCAAGTAGATGCCCCCTTGTAGCCAGGTAGATGCCCCCTTGTAGCCAGGTAGAGCCCCCTCTGTAGCCAGGTAGATGCCCCTCTTTGATAGCCAGGTAGATGCCCCCCTTTGTTAGCCAGGTAGATGCCCCCCTTTGTTAGCCAGGTAGTTGCCCCCTTTGTAGTCAGGTAGTTGCCCCCTTTGTTAGCCAGGTAGATGCCCCTCTATAGCTAATAAAAATAAAATAATAAAAGCCACTTACCTCACCAGGCTCCCTGCAGCGTGGCCAGCTCCGGACATCTCCCGGCCAACCGGCTCAGCGTCGCAGGGGATGTGAGCACAGCCGCTGATCTGTCTGTACAGCGCCCACCGGTGCTGTACATACAGGGGGGAGAAGGGAGGAGGGGAACGATTCCTCCTGCCTCCTCCCTGCACAGTAAGACGCGCCGGGCGGGTAAGCGGCCGCTGCGGCCGCTTCACCCGTCTGTGGGAACGGCCCGGCGGCGCCAGAGTAGCGCACCAGCGCTACTCTGTCACCGCGGTCATTTAAAGAACCCCCGCTGCCAGCCGGCGGCGGGAGGTTCACCAACCCTGGCGGGGGGGGGGGGGGGGCAACGACTGGGCCCCCCCCCGCCAAAAGCGGGAGAGTTGGCATGTATGGAGTACACATACATGCAGAGGGCCACCTGAAAAAGGGAGGAAAGCACACACACATGAGGTGGGGGCACCTGAAAAGGGGAGGGGAGTACACACAGATGAGGTGGGGGCACTTGAAGGGGGGAGGGGAGTACACACGAAGTGGGGGCACCTGAAGGGAGTGGGGAGTACAAACACATGCAGGGGGGCACCTGAAGAGGGGAGGGATCACACACACATGAAGTGAGGGGGAGGGAAGCTTCTACCAGTAATCACCAGCTTCCTATATTCACCCTCCTTGAAAGTGGCAGACATGCTGAGCTACTGCAGTGTGACAGGATTCCCTCCTCTGCTTCCTGTTACATTGCTATCAGGCTGGAGAGGCTGCTGAGCTCTTTCTCTGCAGGACAGCTCCTTCTAGAACCAGTTGACCCTCTTCCTGCAAGTTACTGGGATCTGTCCTAATCACAGCCCAGTACAGGCCCCTGCGCTCCTTTGCTGAAGGGGGCTGTGTGTGAGAGAGGGGGCAAGGCCTCACAGGAGAGTGATGAGCGCGGCCCAGGGCAGGAAGTGTAGTGAATAAAATATAGGCAGGACAGCCCCAGTGCGAGCAGGCAGCCCAGCCCCTCGGGAAACTGCCCGGTTTGCCTTATCTTAAGTCCGGGCTTGGGTGTGTCCCGCCCGGAGAAAAGCTGTCCATCTTCAGCCCAACAGCAACTAATGTAAATCACACTGCACATTGTTACACGGATCCAAACACACACCTAAAAAATGCCATGTGAACATCCCCTAACACATCACAAAATGAGCCTAATTTTTTTATATAGACTTATCTATATAGTCCCAAGAAGATTTACTAGAAACTATACCTACTACTGAGCAATCTATGACTCACTTGTTCCTAAAAGAAACGATCACTAATACCATTTCCACAATATCCGCCTCCTTGGAGAAAGAATTCACGAGATGGAAACTAAAATAGATAATGTCACTACAGCCAATAATAACATGGAAATAACACATAAATCCATGGCAAAGGAAATGGAGAGAATTAAATTAATAATAGAAGGTAGGAACAGACAAAACAACATTAACTTTTGTGGTATCCCAGAATCAGTATCAAATAGTGAACTCATTTCTTATTAAAAACGTCTTTTTTAAACCCCCTTTAAACCGAAATTTTGACATACCCCATACGTCAATGGCCCGGGAAAGGGGGTTTTCCTGCAAATTGACGTTGAGTACATTTTTGAAATCTTTGGGGACCCTCAAAGGGGGTGCCTGCATAAACGCGCTTGGGACCAGTTGTATATTTCAGCTGGCCTCAGCGACCGCACCCACCCCCGGGCCAAGGGCCCAAATTAACCCCTTTGCTCCCGTGATAAAAATCCGATTTTGCTTTGGGAGGAAAGACAGGGGGAGGGGGTTCATTTCCTTTCCCCATCGGAGCACAGCCGCTGCTTTTTGATGGTATCCCCTGGCAGCCGGGGAAGCCCTAACAAAGGGTTTCCGAAGCTGCCGAAAATGTCATTTAAATGGGGGGGCCATGTGTTTGGACAGTTGCTATGGGACGTACACAAACAAATGCTGTGTACTGTTTCCCATTGTCCCAAAAGATTTTTTTTAAAAATTTTCCCCTAAAGGGACAAAAGAGAAAAAAAAAAAGAAAATTTAAACAGTAAAATTAAAAAAAAAGAAAAAACTTTAAAAATTTTAAAACCGTACACCTACCTTTTCCCCCTTTTACGATCCCAAATTTTTCCCCCAAAAAAAATAAAAAAAAATAAAGTACGCATATTTGGTAATCCCTTTTTGTGTGTAAAAAACTTTAACCCATGAATCTTTTGCTTTTAATTTAACCTGCACTGTCAGACTTGAGATTTTCATTCATCCGCAGCACATAAAATGGAATAAAAGGCGATCAAAAAAATAAAGGCCAATAAAAATGTCAGTTGTTCCCGCAAAAAAAATAGTCCTTACACATGTGTACGGAAGAGTAAAAAAAAGTCAGAAGATAGCGATGCATAAATATTGTTTTACCCTAAAAAAAACACTTTTTTTAAAAAACGCTTCAATATAAAAAAAAATAATAAAAATTTTGGGATCCCCCTAAATCGTATCAAACCACAGAGTGATAAATTTAAAGGGAACCCGTTTACAAGAATTGCCCCCTTTGCCCGAGGACAGCACAAGCCATGTCAAAACCCGCAGTTTTCCCGCAAAAATCTCCTTAAAGCTGTAAAAATGCGGGAGTTTTTTTTGAGCTTTTACCCCTCAAATTTTATTTATGAGCGGTGTTGGGTCCACCCAACCCAAAGGTTACTCCCCCCCATGGAAAAGTTTTTTCACAAGTTTCAACCAAATTTAAAGTAAAAGGTTTGTCAGTTGGGGGTGGGCGGGGGTAGTCTCCGAATTGGGCCGGGGGGTTTAAAAAAACTGGAAAACCCCCCGAAGGCAATCTTAAAAAAAACCCCTTAATTTTGTTTTAAAATGAATTTTGACCCCTAAATAGGAAAAACCCAGGGCTTTTTTCCCGAAAAAGGGAACATTTTGAAACACCGGTTTTAAATAAATTTTGGGGTTTTTCTTCCACCCCCCCCCAAGGGGGGGAAAAAATATGGTTAAAATTTTCCATAACCTTGGTCCAAACCGTTTTTCGCCTAAAGGTTTGGGGGCTGGAAAAAATTAAAAAACCCCTTCTAAGGGTTTTTGGGTTTTTTTTAATTTTTTTAAAAAAAAAAATTTTTAAAAAAACAATTTAATG